>JBBIGC010017696.1:0-12852 GCA_037576955.1 Lepidarchus adonis | reverse complement strand
ATTGGCTCCATCTGTACTGCAGTGTTTTCTGTGGCTCATGGATCACTCGTTTTTACGCTGTGTTGTCTCACATGCGCAGTAGTTTATGGTGAATGGAGGCGTTCCGCGATTGACTACCGATCGACGTATTGAGCACCCTTGCTCCAGTGGTTAATTTCCAAAAATAGTGCCTGTCAGGCATTTACACATCATTAAAGATAAAAATCAAAGGGAAAATGTCAGTACAGTATGGAAAGCTGAAAATAAAGAAGTGTGTTCAAATGTAAAACTTTAATGCAACTACATTCAACACTCTCTTCTGAGGGTCACTCATTTGCTGTCTTTCATGGAAAACGAAATTTATGGTTCAGAAATAAACTCCTGGGTCCATCACAGTAAAGTGAGATGTGCAATACATAACCACGCTCAAATGCAAAGGACCACAATGTTTTTATTAAATAAAGATATTCATAAATTCTAGGGGTTCTACGGGATTCTGCTGGTGCTTTTGGAAATGTTTTGTGTTACAGATGCTCAGCATGGCAAGTACTGAGAAAACTTGATTTGTATCTCATCAAATTTGTGTGTTGAGCTTTACAGAATAAATTCCAAAAATCAAACTGAATTTGACCTCAGAATCAAAAACCATACATTTATTGTTATTGATGTTGGTTAGCTGTCAATGTTAGCTTATGTTGGAGAATAACATTTTCCAGAAGCTTCATCAGCAATCTGTGAATGGCTGTTCATGAGTTTCACAATTAGATGCTGTGCACGATGACTACAAACTCACAGCAGTTTTATTGGTTGTTCACTGGGAGCTACGTGAATGAAGTATGCATACAAATGTTTTTGGTGACAGGATATTGCCTTGCTTTGTACAGATTAATAAAAAAATACCACTGCCCTATCCCTTTCATGTTTAATAGCCATTTTGTTTGATGTGTAAGAGCACATCCATGGCATGTCCACAGCTTAACAGTAAAGCAACTCTTGTCCTAAAACATATTATTCCACAGAAAGATTCACAAGACAATACTTCACCACACAGAAGCAATAACGGTGTCAATCAATCTTCCAGTCTAAATATGAAAAACAATTTAGGCTTATTTCAGAGTTTTAAGTGGGCTTTTATAATAATATCTTGAGCACATACTTAAAAAATAAGCAAGCACTGTTGAAATGACAGTGTATTGGTGTGGACAATAACATTATATAATATGAATGGGTAAATTTGCACTAGTGTTGATTTAGTTGTAAGGGGTGGTGCGCAAGTTGGCGATCGGCGGCATTCACTGAACCCCAGATTGTGGTAGCATGACCACCTTTGCAGGTTTTCAGTGCTCTGGTGGGCATGAATGCAATTCTCTTGCTCTGTCAGGAGCCTGTCAGTAATTTGGTACAGTCCTTGGGTTTACATGTGAACCTCTATCCACTGTTTCAGCAAACTGGTATCCGCTAGGGGTTTTCAGTAGGCTCTCTGTTGAGTGTTCACAGGCATGATCTAGTAAATCTAGGTACCGCTCTACATTGCCAGTGCCATCTCCGTGTTAATATCTCGCTCGTAACATCTCTGTGTCATTCAAGCGCGCTGTTTTTGTTTTCCACCTCTTTTTGGTAGAAATGTTGCAAAAACATACAATCACACTTTTAAACACAACCTAAACAGGATGTTGTGATGGCGCAAGCAAAAACCTCAAGCAGAAAGCCAAGGCATGCACGCAGTGTGGCCAGCATGCTTCAGCATGTCTGCTTGATTCATTTTACCTCTGATGAACATTGTCCAGATTGTAATGCTATGTGTCTACCTGTGGGGTTAATAATGAGGAAGTTCATATAAATATATAAAACATCACCGTATGCAGAATTTTTAACATAAGGACAACATGGTTCAGTTCCAATAATTTTATAATCATAGTATCATGTCTGATTCTTCTGATATGGCAATGTAGGCAGAGAAAACCTTGCAGATGCTCGTAGGTTCAACCTCTGACTCCACAAGTTGTAAAGAATCATGGGATATATTCAGTCCTCCAGAACGATAGACTAACAATATTTAAATTCAGTCCATGCTCACCTGACGCCACAAACGTCAGAAAAATGCTTGATTCAGACGCCCATGTGGACAAGGCCTTTCGTTCAGAATGTACTTTATTGTAGTGGTCCTACAGACAATGTAAAGTGCACTTGACTTGAATGCATCATGTTTTATGAGAGAATATTTAATTTTACAATCTTTCAGCAGTTAGTTATAGAGGAGTGGGACCAAGTAAAACATTTTATTTAGAATTTTATTTTATTTTCTATTGTGCATAACAATTTCCAACTTGACTTGATCCAAGTAAATATTTTCATAGTTTGTAACTGATTTATTGTTTGAACCATGAATATTAATTTACGCAATTTCAATGCCTTGACTATAGTGAGGTAAGTACACACAGTCTCAGCCATAACAGCAGTGGTACAAAAATATTGGCATAATAATTATTTAAAAAATAACATTACCATATTATAACATATTATCCTCATAATAATGGTTTGTTTCATGTTCAAGTTTGTTCTTTATCACTACAAGGCTAACAAGGGGTGACTAAGCTTAGAAGTCTCTATAAAAACTGACACAAGCACAAAGCCACAAAATACTCAGAAGTAAATATTTTTGAGCCGTCTGATCCTTGCCATATAAAATAAGTCAATACTTATTTGTGTTTAATCAGCAGACTTTCCATGCCAATAAACCCACAGTATGTCAACCTCTACTGCTGATAATATTGACCAACTGATATGGCCTCCATGCCCTACTTGCTTGTTGAACCGTAAAACATTTGAACATCCGTCGTTAAGTATAGAATTGCCTATGATAAGTCTATTTGTTTTTTTAGTTGGGCTAGGATATGGAATAAAAAACTTACTTCACTCCAGTTTTCCATAATTACTCTGTTTAAACTGTGTTGAACAAAATTTATTCCACCTAATTTCCTTCCTTTTACAAAGGCTATACAAAGCTCTAGTTTAACCAAAGAGGAAATAACATTTTGAACCCTCAATGATTTTGTAAGTTTGCCCACTGACAAAGAAATTAATGTTCTATTATTTAAATGGTATTATATACATTATATAATATATATAAACTGATTTGCATTTCAGTGGGATAAATAAGTATTTTATTCCCTACCAACCATTAAGAGTTCTGGCTCTCACAGACTGGTTAGATAATAGATAGATAGATAGATAGATCCGCTAATTTCAACTTGTCACCCATATTAAAGACAGTTCCACAGACTCAATCAATCAATCAAACTCCAACCTCTCCACCATGGGCAAGATCAAAGAGCTGTCTAAGGATGTCAGGAACAAGATTGTAGCGCTGCACAAGGCAGGAATGGGTAACAAAACCATAAGCAGGAAGCTGAATGTGAAAATGTTCAAAAATGGAAGAAACCTCAGTCTAGGGCTACATGCAAGATCTCACCTTGTGGGGTGAGGATGATCATGAAAAGGGTGAGAGAACAGCCTAGAACTACATGGGAGGAGCTTGTCAATGATCTCAAGGCAGCTGGGACCACAGTCACTGATAAAACCATTGGTAACACACAATGCTGTAATGGATCAAAATCTTGCAGTGCCCACAAATAATATCATTCCCACTGTCAAGCATTGTAGTGGAAACATTATGCTTTGGGGGTGTTTCATAGGAGGATGGACATGGCCATTTCCCTCTGGTACGACACTGAAAATGGGTCATGGATGGGTCTTCCAGTGTGATACTGACCCAAAGCATACAGCCAAGGCAACAAAGGAGTAGCTCAAGAAGAAGCGCATTAAGGTCATGGAGTGGCCTAGCCAGTGTCCAGACCTGAATCCCATAGAAAACCTGTGGATGTAAAGACTAGCTTCACCTCTGATAGAATCATAGTTTACTAGCAGCTACAGTCTAGTTTTACTGGTGTGAGGGACATATTTTCCTTAAACACTACAAAGCACCTGAGTATTTTGCTGTGGATAAGAGCATCTGCCAAATGCTGTAAATATAAATGCACAGGTTGCGAGTCCTTTTTGAAGCTTGCCAGGGAAATAATAGTCAAGCTGTGCAACTACAAATTAGAATAAATATAACTAAAAATAAATATAACTAAAAATTACAGACCCTTCTATATAAAGTGTGACAGGCACACATTTTATCCTCATAAAAGTTAAAAAAAATAAGTACTGCATTTTCCCAACGATAAGCAGCAGCCTATACATTAGTACTGTGTATTGGGTGCGGTTTGCTTTTATTGGGCAGCCTATCTAAAAACATGAAAATGCATTCGCTAAAAGTATAATTCAGTGCACCAAAAGATGACATAGCCTAATTATTAGTTGAACTTAGATGTACTGTTTACTGCAGAAACAAACAGTTTGAAAATCAGCGCAAAGCAAAGATGGATCAGTGACAATGTTCTGTCACTTAATTGGCACTTTGCGAAAGCAGTGACTTGGAGATTAAATTCTGAAGCGTAAGACCTGCGTTGCGGCATGATATCGTTAAGTTTAAAATGTTATCAACTTAACTGTTTGTGCTCAACTACGATATAATGTCACTACTTGTGTAGAGTTGCAAAGGCCTCCAGGCAAACTCAGCTTGAAAAGAACCCCTTCAAGAACCCCACAATTTTCTTTTAAAGGGGGCAATACTAGCTTCTGAGATCAAGCGTGTACCTACTTTCTTCACAAAATAATAATATGTCTGCTCAATTTATGTAGTTTAAATAATTGAGAATGCTACTTGATTTTGTTCAAGTATATCACTTTTATCTTTAAAAAAGTTAAATGTTAAATACTGGGGGGAAAAGATGAAAAAAACGCCCTAGAATAAATAGAGAAGTAGAAATCAGATGTATTTATACTTGTACTAATGCATAAACATAGACATTGGCTGTGCAAATTTACTGTTAGTAAATCTATAAGATGTTCCTAAATATTGCAAAAATACATTTTGCAATACGCAATTATTATAGCAAATAGGCCTCTACAATACTGTAAGGCTTTTTTCTTTTTACATCTGAATATGCTTTTATTGTCAGTATTTTATTGTCATTATATTAAGCATGTTTTTTTAACTGTGTGTGTCATCACAAAGAGAATATAATATACAATCTATAGCTAACAGAGCAGGACTATGTGCCTATATAATAGGAAATAATGCAATTTAATAGAAATGCATGATGTTATCAGATACCTAATGGCATCTGCAGATATTTGCTGGATAAGTTATATTCACATTGTCATTGACATTGACATTGTACATTACAATATCCCTAACCTTTCAGTATATTGTTTCTGCTATTTTATTGTTATTTACTGCTGTTGTTGTTGCAGTGTCATTGGCCCAAAACTAAAGATGCAAGATTATATGAGAACCATATCAATATCAGCAGAAAAATAAATAAGTAACATCAGCACAGGCAAATGTTTAGATTTTACCAATGTTTACGTGATGTTGTCCTAAAATACTTACCTTTTTCTCATTTTACCACATTTTTAAAATGTATGTAATTAAATATAAGTTATATGCAAGTTATATATTTTTTCTAATGCAGGAAGTAGTGGTCCCCATTTCTGTCATTTAAAAAATATTTTTTGCTTTAACATCTGTGTCAGCAACGAAAGATATATAGGCCTAGATTTTGAATAAAATACTGAATATTACATCAAATATCACATCAAATATCACATTGGGGCATCTGTATAATTTAATCAAATGAATTGTTTTGAACAATTAAGAATAATTGTGTTTTTGGTTTCATTTTTGTTCTTAGCTAAATACTGTTAATTTAATTTAGTCTGAAACCCCAGTTTTAGTCTCTGACACTGGCTTTTCTCATGAATCTAAATGGATCTAAATGTGATTTTAAATATTACATGTAAATTTTACATATAGTGGCAGAAAAAAATCATGATCTGAGCATTTAAACTAAAATACATGTCCAGAAATGCACTTTCATGTTCAGGTAATGAATAAGTGAACATTATCCACGCTCAGTTTATACCTGGCTATTAAACTGCTTCAGTGGTACCTTTCCCATAGTATATGCAAATCTACATAATTCTCTTTCTGAGATAAAACCATACTATAAACTCTATGCTATTATATGTTTTATTACACTAAAAGGCTAAACCAGCTCCAGGTTTTACAATGTTATGGTTAATAAGTTTGCTCACTGACAAAGACATTAACAGTCTATAAATTTAATGGTAGGTTTATTTTAACAGTGAGAGATAAAATATCAAAAAGATAACCCAGAAAATTACATTATTTAAATATATATAAATTGATTTGCATTTCACTGAGTAATGGGCAAACTTACAAAATCATTAAGGGGTCAAATAATTATTTTTTCCACTGTATGTGGGTTTAAAAAAACAAATAGATTTACACTTGGCTCAGTTATGTCCCCAATGCATCTCAAACCACCTCCTGAAGTGGTCAGTGATCAGATAGCAATTTGTCACTGATGTGCCTTGGGTGCATTTAAACTTGGCTTTTTCATGATGGAATAGCTATTCAATCAGCCCAAGACACTCGATTGCAAACTGGCTCAGAGATGGCCTTATGTGAGTTTAAAATAATAACACTGAGGCATACAAACAGCATTATATTTCTGAAATACTGAAGATGGCTTGAAACCTATGATACTTTCTACACCTTCATCTGTAATTACAATCTCTCTGGGGAAGAAGCATGAAGCAGCACTAAAACAACCACAGGCCATGTCTGTCACACTTCAGTACCATCATTCAGCTTGAGTACTGAAGCTTCCACCCATATGAAAGTAAACGCATCAATAATTTAGAGATGTTCTCTCACACACATGACTACGTTAAGATGTCGTCTGGACTAGTTTTGGTTCAAAGTGTACTATGAATTTGCATGAAATGACAATAAACACCTACCTGGTTTGAAGAATAGCTGTTACACAGAGAGATAGTAACTGTGCTACAAAACATTTTTTCCATTTAACTTCAAATGTTTTCTCATTAGGGTCTTGCTTTAAGCTTTGGTTGATAAAGTGGAAGTCTAACATGACCTACAACTTACTCCAAGCCAAATATCCATTATATGTAGAGAATTTCAGCCATTAGTGTCCAGACCTGGCCTTTGAGAAGCATGATGCAGTGATGCATACCCTTCAGACAACCCTTAACCTGGTTTATGTGGGCCAGCAATCTGAGCTCTGAGTCTACATAATGGATTCATTAGGAAAGAAGAGTCCTACTTGAGCTTCTGAACTGACATTAATTAAATGCATTAAGTAAGCTTCATTGCAACTAAGGGGAATATAAGAGGGATTTAGATTTGCCCATGTGGGATTTGAAAATGAAGAGATTATGATAGATGTCACGCACACTGTGCACAGGTGTGAATACAGACAGAAAATCTTGAGGAGGTTACTGTAGTAGTACCATCATCGTAATAAATCCTGTTTCCATTAGCTGGAAAATCGTGTACCTTTAATAAATCATTGAAATTTAGACATTTGATTTGATTCATAATTTTGAATACATATTTCAATTCTCAAGATTTCCCCCACAATAATACAGACAAAATCTAAAGGAAGAAAAACCATGTTGTGACCTGCAATAGAGCTGAGGGTTGCTGCATTGGGTTGTTTATTGGTAACATATTGTAAATTAAACTTAAATTTTAAATCCAACCAGATGAAATCCTACAGAATATGGCCAGTCTGTGAATCTGCCACATTCGTTTACTCATATGTCTATGTCAACAGCCCATAAAAAGGTTATGAAAAATGTGGTAAATGCATGTATCAGCATTCTTTCTGTGGTAAACCTTCTTTAGCCAGCATTACTCTGTCTGTATACATCAGTCAGTCCAGTTGATCTGAAACTTCAAGAATGTAAGATGTTCATCAGATGTTAGATAAGGGTTTAGATAGTGTCATGAACCAACGACACATTCTTCACATTTTTCTTTGTGAAGTATGATCTCTGAGAAACGTCTGGTGTAGAAACTATAAATTAGTTTTTAAAAATGTAATGTTAAAAATTAAATGTATTGCTCAAAATAAGAAATTGAAACAAGGCAGTAATCCTTTATATTATACATATTTTTTTATAATTCAGAGATACACAGACACAGATTGACACAATATGTAGGAAACAAAATGCAGAATACTTAAAGGCAATGCATGTTCTTTTGTGATATAAATAAGAATTGTAATCAGTTATACACGTAGCATCACCTAAAGTAGCTGAGATTGTATAAAAGGCCAGTGGTTCAACAAATAAAAGCAATTTTCATCACAGAAAAAAGAATGGCATATTGATAATTCCCTTCTGAGAGATACACAGTGTAATAAACAGTGTGAGGATTTGTGCAGGCACAGGCAGAGGGCACAGCAATGTCTATAACTCACTGTCTAGTAGACGGCCTTTCATTTCACATTGGGTCATAATATGCAGTGTGACCTGAGAGCTCACATTGTCAACAAGTACTGAATGCAGCTACTGAATATGTGGGAGAAGAGTGAATGCGCATACTGATGCCTCAGTACAGTGGGCACAGTATGCTGCACTGTACCAACACAACCACCACACACAGCCATGTGTATTAACCACGAGTCCAAATGAATGAATTCCAAAGTGTAAAGATCAAACCACCTCCGTGGCTCACTGTCACACAGGCACAAATAGCCCGCACTCATGTGTGACCCTATCACTGACCTCTAACATTACATAGCGTCAAGTTGTGCAACAGCGTGAATGACCCTGAGACACTCTGCCACCTGTCACGTCAAATAGAAGACAAGAAGAATACCAAGAATACTGGGCAGTGTTTTGCCGGTACTGCACAGATAAAGTTGAGGGATGAGTCTGATTTCATTTTTAGAATAGTTGGAATGTAGACTTCAGTCTGTGGTTGAGTTATGGGCTTATAAGAATGCAGCACATCCCCGATTTGTGTTTTTTTAACAGCTGGCTATCAGAAATAGTCAACACTCATGATAAGATGAACAGTGCAATCTGTAAGCACATTTTTTTGGGGTGACTTTGTCAGTGGTGACTCACGTCTTCATTTCAAGTTCTGATACTGAAAACTTGAGTTTCAGCTAAAACGAATCCAAATGATCAGACTCTACAGTCTACACTTTATACTCTGCCCTCCTATTACTGAGCGGATCTTCCGGTAGAAGTATGAGTTTCATCATTTTCGTTATGCTGATATGCCACAAATATGTGCAGTACTGCTTGAGACTACAATGTCTGGACACATCACAAACGCCAAAAACACATGAACAATAGTCTAGACACGGACACTGCAACAATGCAGATAAAACTAAACAAAAACAAGCCATGAGAGGTGAGGCTGTTAGCCAGTGGGCACTGTGAAACCCAAAATGGTCAGACACATTAAAATGAGCAATTTCTTAAATCTCTGTATATGACTGAAGTGATTTTCAATGAGACATCTTTGAAGAGGCTGCTCATATTCAGTCGAGGTAGTAGTAGGAGTGGGAGATATGGCAAAAATATCATATCACAATCTTTTAAGATAATGGAACAAACAAACAAAAAACAGCAGGGCCATTTCTAAAAACAAATTGAAATATATAATGAGTACAAATTATTTTTATTCAGTATTTCTCGATCCGTAGTGCAATAAGTTTACATAAGTGAAACTAATGATACTTTCTTTGAAATAAGTATCGACGATATCACTTAATGCTCAGAAAATCGTATTGTGGCCACAATTTAATACGATAACGATAGACATCATCATAAGTAGGCAGTAGTTTGAGGTATTACATAGGACGTAGGAAGTTGTATTCCATCCTCAGGTTGGATTAAATAATTGTGTTAGAAAAACTAAACAGGGTTGTTTAAAAAAAAAAAGTATACTCTTTTTTCTTGTTTTCTCGTAAATGATTCTTAAAAGAGGTGTTTTGAAAACAAAGTCAGGGTCACCTATTGACAGGTTCATGTTTTTGCAATTTAGTATTTGTAGTAAGCCACTGTTAACCAACAATAATAGGCGTACTGTTTTCTAACAGATTTCAATTTTTTTAAAAAAGACAACTGTATTGTGATATATAAATTAACACTTTAATGATACAATGCAATACAATTATTTGCCCATACTGCCAAACCATAACTCTACCTACAGTAGGATTTATGCATCCAGTGTATAAAAACAGAGGCTTAAATATTCAGTTCAGAGTAATTAGGCTACAAAGCATATAAATATTTGCTAGGCTTTGTGGCACAGTGTCAGAATATGAAGAGAAGCTTTATTTTCGTGCTCTCCTGTACTCTTTTCAAGCAATGTGTAAAATAAATCCTGAAGAAAAAATATGGCATTTGTTTGCAAAGGCTCGCAATAGTTTAATATACACACTTAACTGCTTAAACAACCTAATTGTCTTAAATCAGAATGTATTCATTTGGCTAAAATAAACATATTAAATACAAATATGAATATATTCAACTCCCTGTATTATGCATAGTCATTCTGCTTGGTAAGGTGCTTCATACAAATACACTGGAGAAGGGAAGCAAGAGATAACTATTCTATTAGAGTAACCTGTATGTGATCATTCTTTCTTTTAAATGGAGTCCAAATAAACAATCAGCTGACTTCTAAGAATAAGTGACTGGTTGCTCTCAATTCAAAACAACACATCTCTTTTTCCACATGGCCATTCCTGAACAAGGTCCACACAGTGCCAGGCTGTTTCCAGCTGGCTGTGTGACTCTGGGATTAGACAAAGACTTGGCATGAGGCAACCAGTCAACTAGTATTCAGGCCCTCTGAACCTAGCCTAAAGCCTAGAGAGAATGTAGAGATCTGGGGCAAAGCCTAAGTGCACTATTTATTTCCTGACTCCATTAAGAGTTCATATGAACCGAGTCTCAAAAGAAACAACAGAGCATTCACATACAAAGCAACACTAGGCTTAATTTAAAAATTCTAAATATATAATCAGGTCCCTTTTTACTGAGGTCAACAATATGATCCAAAATATTAAGTGAGTATCCAAACAATATATAAAAAATGAAAAGCTATGACTCCAATATGCCAAAAGACGAGTAGAAAACAATATGCATCATATCAGAGTAACATGGATGGTGATTCTGAGTGGACAGATTTCTGTAAACTCTGTAAAGCTGCTTTGCGGTATTCAAATGACTTGACTTGATGAGGAAAAGATGTGCTAACTTACTTTTTTTAAAGATTCTTATAAATATTATTTAAAGACTTTATTGTGGCAGGCATTGAAATGTTCTATTTAAATCTGTGTAGTATATAATTAGTTCAAAAAGTCATTGTTAATATTAATATAATAAAATAATATATATATATTAACAAATAAACATTGCTCACACATTTGGGAATCAATTGAATATAAAGATCATTACCCCTTCTGCCTACAAAAGGACTTTACCACAATGCGTTTCTACAACCCTGTGCATAGATCCAGACAGATGAGAGTTGACCAGCTGTGCCAAGCTCTGCCACTCTGCAGGAATTCCTTCACTTCTGCTACTGAGGCGCCTTAACACCAAAGTGTCTGTCCTAATACGCCTCACAAAACCTCTGTGGACGAGACCTTGTTTTAGCAAGTGAAGAGTAGCAAGTCTTTTGAAGTCAAGACATTGTTTACCGCATAAGGTCATGTCAGTGCCAATCTCCCGCCAGCAAATGTGTTTCCTCTTCATCTACGACAGCATGCAATTTTCAGAGATGACATTTAGATGTCACCCATCGAGACTAGTAATCATGAGCACAAGGAAAATGTCAAAGGACTGCTAGAAACACTTAACTGAGGAAAGTCAACATATGAATCGATACAGTGATTTTTCCCCTCACATGTAAATGAACCAAGCATTTAAACAACAAAGTGTTTTCTCCACTGTATTCCTGGGCCCAGAGTGGGAGAATTTCTAAACTTGAAGGGCTGACTAAGCACCCACAGGCATAGGAACAGCCAGCGCTTGTCCTTGACAAGACGGAATTCAGAGCCAGTAGCCTTGCACCTGTTGACTTGAGAGGGTACTCCTCCTCAGACTAGCAGACAGAAGAATTTCCCCTCAGGGTCTCCTGGAGCCTCAGGCAACGTCTGCAGGCACATCAGACTGAAATCCCATCCACCTGGACACTTACACATTTGTGATATGCTGCACCTCCAAATAAGTAACTTCAGGTGGGTATAATCAAATTCAGATAAAGTGATTGATAAGGTAATCAGCTTTTTTGCCTGGATGTGAGCATCTGCTGCAGACAGCTGCACTGGCTAATTTAATCAACCTGCAGTTATTCTCCCCGCATTCGTGAGCTTCTTCCCAACAGAATGGACTGATCAACACAGCCGGTGTTAAACAGCGCATGCTGGAAGGGTTCTGTATCCTGTCATACTTGTTTGACGCTCATGAAGTCATAGGACTGGCATTAGTGTCTTACTCTCACGGTCCATCAGCACTGTAGACAGGGGTATGAGCTGTCTCCATCAGTACAGTATTCCCCTCAGTAAGCCCTGAACTGCTGTACAGTGACAGTGAAGTGACGGTCATGATTCTACTTCACGGTGCACAAAGTGTGAATAGACACTGAATAGAAGTGAATGAGAAAACGAAATTGGCAAACGTTGTTTTCTCTTACCCTCCATATGCTCCAAAAGTGAAACTCCTTTTTCTCTGTGGCATCTTGTAAAATGGGAAGAACTCAGCATTAGAGACAGACAGTCAGAGATAGAGAGGAGCACTGAGAGAGTGAGAGAGCGAGAGAGAGAGAGAGAGAGAGAGAGAGAGAGAGAGAGAGAGAGAGAGAGAGATAGAGATAGGCACTTCCTACGTCTTACTGACAGAGTGTGG
>JBBIGC010017686.1:0-12853 GCA_037576955.1 Lepidarchus adonis | reverse complement strand
TTTGTAATAATTCATTATTATAATAGTATGATGATTCCATCTATGAAGACTTCCCTAGTCGTCTTATGTGAATCCGCCAGTGTGTGATTGTTGATGTGAGCTGTTTTGTCACTTGGAATCACTGTGAGTGGTGGTAGCTGATGCAATGGTGCAAGATGCAGGGGGGACAGATGGACAGTACCCCCCTACCAGATATGCGGCAAATGCAGGTGAAGCCAGGCAATCTAGGCCCGGAGTGACCCCTCCCCATGTAAGGACCCATAGTCGGGCCTCCCCAAGATAGCCACCCCTGACCCTAGGGGAAGCCACAAGGGACAAAAGGGGGGGGGGGTGCAGCAAAACCCAGCCCTGCCCACAACCCCCAGCAGTGCAGGACAGGCCCAGAGTTAAGATCTCATGCCGGCCAGGGCCGCGATCCCATCTCGGTGGAGCTTCGCCACACCCTGGCAGGGCCAAGGCCTCTCCTGGGCCCGGCCCGGTGGAGGTCTGCCACAGCCCGGCAGTGCCAAAGCCCGCTTCGTTGACCCAGCCGTCCGATCCCCAAGGCTCCACAGGAAGGCCAGAGGAGGGCCCATCGAAGGAGGCCGACCCCACCTCATCCAGGAGCCGAACCCACCCCACCCAGGAGCCGAACCCAGGTGACCGTGGAGCAGCAGCCAATTGTTCCTGCAGTTTGGACAAAAGGGTCAGTCAAATGAATAAATGGAAATCTGTGTGTGAAACATGGCTCTTAGTGAGTAATGGTGAGAAACGCGGCTCTTTGTTCCCTCAACAAACCTGTCATCATATTGGAAGCACACAATCAAAGCGACAGCAGCAAATAAGCCAACGTTAGGCTAATGAGCATTTTAGCAGTTTCCCATATATGTAATACAAAACTGAAACACTGTAGAGCAGTGGTGCTCAATACGTCGATCGCGAGCTACCAGTCGATCGCGAAGGCATCACTAGTCGATCGTGGAGCCCTGCCTTTCAAAATAAACTACCGCACACGTGAGACCATGCAGTAAACACAAGTGAACCACGAGCCACAGAAAACACTGCAGTATAGATGGAGCCAATCATCCATCCCCACTGTGGCATTTGGCAGTTGATTGACATACAGTACAGCCAATCCAGCGTCATCGTTTGTAACAAGTGTCACCGCGCAACGATGTAAAAATGAGTGGGGGACCTGAACCAAGTAAGAAACCAAAACCAGACTGTTCATGCATTATCACATGTGTATTTATAACCCAATACTGATATCTGATTTTTAAATATCATGGCTTTTATAAATATGTTGACAACACTCATTGTGTGCCATCATGTGTGTGAAATTTTATTGTGGGTAGAGCCTGGATAGATCCAGCACTGGCAGTAAAGAGGTGAGATGGTGTAACATGTTTCTGTGGACAGGTTTAAATGAAGCTAGTTCATTGTGTATTTAAGTTTACTTGAGTGTGAGTTTAGGCTTCTCTACACACACCTCTGGTGATGTTGCAGTATGTGTCTGATACCTGGGCTTTGCCTCAGGGCATATGTACTGCCCAGGGCAGGAGGGCACACACACACACACACACACACACGCACACACACAGTGGCCCAGAGGAGGATAGCATTAAGCTGACCGCTAAAGATGGGCCGCCCAACTCGCTTACTCAACAACACCCGATCAGACTGCACAGTGTTAGATAGCAGTGACAGGGGTCAGAGAGAGAGAGAGAGAGAGAGAGAGAGAGAGAGAGAGGAGATAGGATAGAGAAGAGAGAAAAAAAGAAAGGATGGGGAGAGCAAAGGAGAAGAATAAAAGAGAGTGGGGAAGAAAGAGAGTGAGGAGGAGTAGGGAGAGCGAGAGATAAAAGAGAATGAAAAAGTGAGGGAAGAAAGGGAGAGAAAGAGAGATTTCTTCCTCCAAGCTCTTGATACAGTCCAGTGATGTTGAGAGATGTGGGTGGAGCTTCATGTGAATCGGCCTTACCCTCCCAGTGCTGTTGGTATGGCGTGACTGGGGGAGTTCTAGCTAGTGGGCTGCACTAGAGATGAACTTACTGCAAATAAAAGAAGCCCATCCACACGTGAAGCAGTGTGTATCGGGACAGTACCAGTGCTCAAGGGTTTCTCAGTGGTGCCCCGAGTGGTGGGAGTGCAGGGGCAAGGTCCACGGGTTCCCTTCTAATCCTGTTCACTAAGGAACAGCGAACGCGTTCTTCATTAGAACTGATGTTCCATGACACCAGAACCCACAACATCCAACCTTTCTACCTAATGTATCAGAATGTGACGTTTAGAACATAACAAACAGGCCGTGAGTGCTGGAAGAGACGCAAGCACACTCTTCGCCTCTTTATGTGTTTGTGTTGATTATTCTAGCTTGGCGCTGGGTTCCCTCTGATCTCACCGAGACAGATTTAGTTTTAATCTGAGCGTTTTGTTCCGTTTCAAACCGATTTGGAAGCCTCTCCTCCCTCCGGCTCCTGAGGCTGCCTTTCCGGAGGAAAAAAATAAGCCCCGCAGAACAAAACAACCCATCAATCCCCTTTAGCTGCACTTGTCTATTCTTCTGGATTCAGATTCTTTAAAGCTTAACAAATGAAACGGAACGGATGGATGGCTGCAAATCTGCGCAGTTGCGTAACGCTGGAATCTGATGTTTGCATCTTTGCTGTCCTCATTATCGAACGAAGGAGATGAGTTTCGCTTGGCTGCTCACGCTGACGCAAAGTATATGCTCATTTATTTCACATGTTTTGTCTGGAATATTCTGAACACTTTTTCACTACAGCACCAATTTCCCTGATCACTACTGGAGCACCACTGAACACTATTACAGTGAAGAGGACTGTCCCTACAATCATTACTGAAGAGACAGGAGCACTACTGAACACTATCATAGTGGAGTGTCCCCCTAATCACTACTCTCTAAATTAGAACATTACTGAACACTATTACAGTGAAGAGGAGTGCCCCTACAATCATTACTGCAGAGATTGGAGCGCCACTGAACACGAATATAGTAAATAGTAGTACTGAATGGCCCTTGATTGCTATTTTTAGATTGGAGCACTACTGAACACTATCACAGGGAACAGCGATTGCACCCTTCTGACCATTTTTAAAATTTGGAGCACTACTACAATGAACAGTAGTGTTCTCTCAAACTTTCTACTGAACACCAATATAGTAACCAGCACTGCTGATCACCACTGAACACTACTATATTGAACAAGAAAAGGTTCCATAATAGCCAATCCCCCAGATTCAAGCACTACTGAACACTACTATATGAATGGCCCTGCAATGCCTTTTGTCTGGAGCTGCTATAATGAACCGGAATGACCACCTAATGACTATTTCACTACTCAACACTATTCTAGTGAACAGCACAACTGAATGGCTCCCTACTCTCTATTTCCTAAAGAGGAGCACTACTGAACACATTACAGCCCAGATCACTATTCCCTTCATTGGCGCACTATTAAAGCTGATGCCTAATTGTGCAATGGTTTTAGCCAATCAAAATTTAGAACCAGGCCTGCTGCATTATCATGTTTATTATTCTAAAGGTTATAAACAGAAATGTAGGGACCACCAGGACCAGGGGAACTCTTCTGCCTTTTCCAGATTATGGTGATTGGAGGTTCTAGAAGGGAGAAGCCAGCCAATCCGGGGGAAGGGGCGTGACCTAATGGCTGAAGCAAGTTACTTATAGAGAGGTCGGTAAACACCATCGTGCTGGAAACACCCGTTTAGCCTCTCGCTTCACCTCCTAAAGACATCATCTGTGACAAAGAACGGCTTGATGGCCTCTCACGCAGAGCAGCCGAAATTGAATTTGTGGATACTTTGATTAAACCTGACAAGGACGGATTGAGTTTGACCTCTAACAAGAACAAGAGATACGGGGATGTGTGTGTGTGTGTGTGTGTGTATGCGTGTGTGTGTGTGTGTGTGTGTGTGAGAGAGAGGGGGGGGGGGTAAGATAAGGAGAGACAGCGAGAGGCAGACATTTACCTTTCTAATTTGTTTGTGCTCAGGCTCAGGTGTTGATGTTAACTGTGAGGGCTTTATTACTGTTCAGGTGAAGGCTGTGTTACAAACAGTTCCCTAATCACTTACACCTACATTGGAGCAGAACTTGCACTATTGACACTGTTGACAAACAGGATGTGTCCCCTAATAACTATTCTCAACATTGGAGCACTACTGAACACTGTTATAGTCAATAATAATAAGTTACACTTATATAACGCCTTTCACGAACCCAAGGTCACTTTAAGTAAAGGGAGGAAAGAAAAGAAAATATCTATTGAGGAAGGAGAGGGAGAGAAGAATCGATGGCAAAGATTTAAAGGTTGTAAATGATCCACGGCCTTGAAGAGATGGTGGAAGAGAGGAATGGTCCCCTAACCACTATTGCATGTTATAGAGCACTATTCAACTCTATTATAGGGAACAGAGATAGCCTTCTAATCACTACTCCCTACAGTGGTGCTCTACTTAGAGCACTATTAAGGGAACAGGAATGGGCCCCTAATCCCTATTTCCCATACTGGAGCAATATTGAAGACTATTCTAGTGAACAGAAATTGCCCCCTCATCACAATTCGTAGTAGTATTGGCCCTGCAATAGTGAATGAATGCCCCCTTAATCACTATTCACTGTATTGGAACACTATAAAACAGGAATGGTCTCATAGCCGGTATTTTCCGCCACTATTCAACTGTATTATTGTTGTGAACAGCAATTGTTCCCTATTCATTATCCATTGCAATGGAGCACTGTCCATCCATCTTGTCCATTTCGTGTCTTGGGGAAACTGGAGCCCATGCAAGTTGACCCTGGACAAGAGGCCAATCACTGGGCAACACAGAGACAGACAACCATTCACACGCTCACACCTATGGGTGATGAAGAGTAGACAGTTAACCTGAAAAAGAAAAACCCGGATGAAACCCACACGAACTCGAGGAGACTGAGATCTGTGGCCGACTGCAATGAACAGGGTAAACAGGAATCCCTATTCACTAGACTGGAGCATTACTGAGACTCTTATAGTGAACAAGAATGGCCCCTTGATTCATTCACAGAAAACGCACGCACACAGATCAATACTTACTCTGGACTTCAGAACACCCAACAGCACACAAACTCTCAGTAGTGAGAACGTTGTACAACAGGGCAAATATAATAACAGACAAAAAAGACAGAGAGAAGGAAGAGGCACACATACTGTACGCAACGCACTCATTACATGTCAGTACCCACAGTGGGCCATAGAGGAAGGAAGGACACAGGCACAACACACAGGACAACCAACAAAAAGAAAAAGGAAAAAAAGATACACACACAAACACCAAGCACAAACACAAGTTACATTACCATAAATCAGGGGATCACAGAACGCATACAGAGAGTCATGAAGAAACACAATATCAATACACCTGTCAAACCACATACAAAACTCAGACAGTTACTGGTCAAAGGACAAGATGCATCAGGAACAAAAATGTGAAATCATTTATGAAATACCATGCTTATCATGTGATAAGATATACATTGGGGAGACGGGCAGTTCATTGGCAACAAGGAAAGCAGAATACAAAAAAGAATGTGAAAAACAAACAGAAAAGAGACAAACAAGAGCAATAAAAGAACAAGCCAAACAAGAGAACCTTAAATCTGCCGTATCCAACCACTGTAAACGGGAAAATCACATCATGGACTGGAATAATACCAGGGTCATCCGTGCTGAAAGAAACAAACACCACCGCTGGATCAGAGAGGCCATTGAAATCAGGACACAAACACCAAGGTCTATGAACCGTGATGAGGGAGCATACACACTGTCGCACACTTGGGATGCAGTGCTGGAGAAGACTTCAGACATTAGGGGGAGTAAGCAATCCCTCCTGTCTGAGAAAAACTACAAGTAGCCTAAAAAGACACGTCATACGAACATCACATGACACTTCTGATGATGACTACAGGAAGTAGTCGAAACATGTTAAGCAGGTAACAACAAAACGCTTCGGTCTGTCCAGTCAGTCATAGAGTGGAGCATTATTGAGACTGTGAACAGGAATGGCCCCTTGATCCCCATTTTACATTTGCCTTATTTATTTGTGTTGATACTTTTTATATTTTTGTATTATTATATTATTTTATTTTGCCTTAATTTATCTTACCCATAACTTTCTCAAAATAACTTCTTACTTATTGTTTTAGTACTCTGTTTGCTGTCCTGCTGCTGTAACAATGTGAAATTTCCCACTTGTGGGACAATAAAGGATTATCTTATTCCCTAGACTGGAGCACTATGTAGACTGTTATAGTGAACAGGAATGGCCCCTTGATCATTATTCCCTAGTCTGGAGCACTGTTGCACACTTACAGTGAACAGGAATTGTCACCTATTCACTGTAATAGAGCCCTATTGAGGACTATACCTTCTGTTCACTGCTGCATAGACGGGAGGATTATTGATTATTGATTATAGTGAACAGGAATGGGTCTTAATCACTTGTCCTTGCCTTGCAGCACTATTCAGAAAGCACTGTTAGAGTGAACATCAGTGTTCTAATCACTCACATGGGATTTATGGTTTTATGGCGAATGGGCCAAAGTTTTGGACGTGGCTCCAACAGAGACTCAGATTGCAGAACAGCTTTGTCCAAAACACAACATGTTTATTCGTGCAAGCGTTGGGAAAATAAAGCAGTCAAACAAACAATGGAGTATTCGTTTACACTTAAAACCAGCACATATCAGCCCAGCACACTCAGCACTATTCCACCCACCGACAACCCTTAATGCTTACAGCCCAGGATTTCTCCACTTTCTCTCTCTCTCTCTCTCTCTCTCTCTCTCTCTCTCTCTCTCTCTCTCTCTCTCTCTCTCTCTCTTTCTCCACCCACACACACATGCTCTGTCTATCCTTGTTCTCTTTCTCCCCAGAGCCGTGTTGTCTCACTCCCAGCTGTGTAACTCAGAAGTGACCTGGTTGGCATATCTCATGCCTTGAGGAGTTCTTGCACACATTCTCACTGTCTGAAGCTCAGACTGACCCTTCACATGCAAAAGCAAATAAGAAGACTCATTATGGCACCGCGAGTTCCGCTCTGTGCCTGGCTATCATGGAGGAGCACTGCTCTTATCTATGGGAAGGCATGCCAGTCCAATTACTGTCTTTATTCGCCTCACAGGAGCAGCAGAAACGTCTCTGGAGAGGGCTAAAGACCATCACAATCTTCATAAACCACATTCCACAGCTGAATTTGTTTGTCCACGGCCACAAGACAGTTAGAAATATGATATATATGATCTATATGATATATAATATTTTAGCGCAGAAAAACAACACAAAAAATGTTCAGAATCAAAAAACAAGTTTTAATGTTCTTAAAAACATTAAAACATCATGTCTCATTCTTGCCTGAGAGAAGAAATGTGGGGAGTTAAATGGGAAAGGTCAATAAAGAGACCATGTCTCACATTATTCTTGTGTGCCAATTCGCTGGATCACAAAAAGAGTGAATTCAGAATGTACTGTTGTTGCAACTCAGATTCCTGTATGTTGACTGTGTGGACTTGGAACTGAGCAATGATTACACACCAGTCTTTTTTTTTTTATAAAGAAAGTAAAAAAATACAACATTTTCCATGATATGGGCCCTTTAAAGGTGCTTGGTCCAACCCTCTGCGTATGGGTCATGCGCCTTTCTGAAAGTAGGGAAAGCTGAGCTGCAGTGATTTTAAGGATGTGCACACATTTGACCCAGCTTTATTTCCCTTTTGGCAGTGAAACACGGACTGGTACTGAAAAGGCAGGTATGAATTCAATCACAGACCTTGTTCACCAGTCAGATAGGTGCCCCTAAGGGATGAGCACCTAAGTGTGTGTGTAGATGCATGTGTACTGGTGTGTTATGAAAGTGTCTTTGTTGGCTTCGCTTAGTCAGCACATTAACAGCATGCTCTAATGCACTGGCTTTGTCTGCTGTTAACAGACTCCCTCCTGTGTGGGTGTGTGGGCATACTTATTGTGTTCTGGGGTTAATCTGTGTTCTTTTTAAGTCTCATTCCATGTAGGCTGTTACTAGGCTTCTGTCCAGTAATGCAGGGTGTCTAAGGAAGCTCTGGATTGCAATGAATGCACATAGAGCATCAGTACAGTAGACTATTGTAGACTTTTGTCTACAATTTTCTTCATTGGAATGACAACAAATATATGTATGTATATACATATATACATACATATATAAGTTGCGTTGCCGATGACATGCCAGAGGAATGCAACTTCTCTCCAAAACAGATGGTATTTTCGTGGGTGTAGCCTGAGGTTCGCGCTCAAACACCTCACGCAGGTTCTCTAACTATGACTCTATTGTGCTCGGATGCACAATTAAATCATCGAGGTACACGACACAAGGGGACGCAGGAATACTACCCAGTTTTTCCATAAGGCTTAGCCAGCTACATGGAATTTTATTACCATTGCCGTTACTAAAAAGCCACTTTTTAAACGTTTGTATAGTAAAAAGCAGAAATGGACCTGCACAGTGGCTAAAAGGGTCATTTGACTTTATAAAGGTGCTGTAAGGAAGCATTTAATAAAAGGTTCTTTAAGGAAACATGAGCATTCCATCATAGAGAAGAACTATAGTAGGCTGAGTAACGGTATACAGTGCAGTGCATTGACAGTGCACAGTTAAGGCATATACCATTTGGCCCAGTCCTTAAAATTGTGTGTGTGTGTGTGTGTGTGTGTGTGTGTGTGTGTGTGTGTGTGTGTGTGTGTTTTGTGTGTGTTTTACAAAATGACTCAGCTATCCTCCCTTACATGTGTTTCTGCTCACTCAGTACTATACACTGCATTTTTCTCTCCTTTTTCATTTGATCCCTCTCTCCTCCTTGCACACAGAGTACAATGCCGTCACTGTTTTGCTTCTGGGGCCTTATTAAGGGTCAGACTTCTTACACACCGGAACACCCACACATACCCACTTTACCTATTCACGTACACATCAAAAAACACTGTATCACACTATACATGTTTATTACACTTCCTTAGCTGACTGACTGAAAGTGAAATGTGCATGCATGCAAACATGTTTCATGTATATGTTAAATGTTGAGGGGGGGGGGGGGGGTCAATCCTTTTGTGATTAACAGAAAAAGTAAGTGAGAGAGAAAGAAGAGAGAGTGGGAGAAGCAGGGTTCAGGGAATGCCAAGGGAATATCTGTGCATTAACAGGTCTCACTGCATTGTTCAGATTAGTTTCTATTTCTATTCTATTCTATTCTTTTCTATTCTATTCTATTCTATTCTATTCTATTCTATTCTATTCTATTCTATTCTATTATGTTCAATTGTATTCTATTCTATTCTATTCTATTCTCTTATGTTCAATTGTATTCTATTTTATTTTGTCATATTCTATTTTGTTCTATTTTAATCAGTTCTGTTTAATTGAATTCTATTCTATTCTATTCTCTTATGTTCAATTGTATTCTATTTTATTT
Organism: Lepidarchus adonis; assembly: GCA_037576955.1. Classification (NCBI taxonomy): domain Eukaryota; kingdom Metazoa; phylum Chordata; class Actinopteri; order Characiformes; family Lepidarchidae; genus Lepidarchus; species Lepidarchus adonis. Next base: position 3,348 of record JBBIGC010017686.1, on the reverse strand, counting down.
TGTCATATTCTATTTTGTTCTATTCTAATCAGTTCTGTTTAATGCTATTCTATTCTATTCTGTTCTGTTCTGTTCTGTTCTGTTCTATTCTATTCTGTTCTATTCTATTCTTTTCTGTTCTATTCTATTGTATTCTGTTCTATATTTTTTTATTCAGTCATATTCTATTTTATTCTATTCTATTCTATTCTATTTTATTCTATTAGTGCTCTAAGTGTTTGCAACTTGGTGCTTCTTGTACAGAGGTATCACACTTTGTGTGTGTATGTGTGCATTTGTGTTGGGGAGGGTGAGGGTGAATGGGGCTTTGAGTGTGTTCTCACATTCATGTCAGTTGTTACCATATGTTTCCTGTAGTGTGTTGTGCATGGCTATTGTCCCACACCCTTTGTATTTATACAAAATAGTCTTAGCAAACCACAGGAGTATAGTTTGTAGGCATGTAGTGTGTGTGAGAGTGTATATTTCAACCAGGAGCAATACTGAGGAGTACTAATCCTGAAGTTATATGGCCTATTACAGTTTATTTACAGCCTAACAGAAGAAAAAAAAGGAAACACACATTCTGCACCACATAAATAGTTTGTCTGCACTATAATAGGCTCTATTATTCTTAAAGAAAAATAACATGGATCAAGTTCTGCCCAAATTTAGGGTTAGTATGGCTGTTTAGCACAATCAACACTGTGACATAGGTTTAGCAGAAGCAATCATATATAGCACAAATGCATTCACCTGCATCATGTGATTTTATGGATTTTATTATGTTATTGACCTCACATATTTCATAATTAATAAGCTTTAAATGAGCTTTTAAAATAAATTCATATAATATAATAAAAATAATATATTATAACTATAGTTTCCAGTGTTCATCGTTTGTATGTTAATGCCAGGCTCAATGTTTTTGCATGTTTTTGCTCATTTTATGGTACTATCAGCCTGATTGTGCCATTTTTACATGCAAGATATCTGCTGTGTTTTTAAGATTGCAGTCAATGATTACAGACACTAACCCTTTTAACCCATCAGTACAATACTTGGGGGTAAGGCTTTATTAACATAATACAACTTTATTAGCCCTCTGTTAATACCAACTAGTTGTGGATTGTCATTTCAGGTAACGGATGTTTGTTAGGTGGCAGCTGCATGGTAGCAAAATTACTAAAGGAAACAAGATGAGATATTTTTAGAACCAGAGGAGGGAGGAAATCCTGTTTCTAAATATCAGCCATGATGTTAATACCACTGACAGCTAAAATTAATTACATTGACTAATTATTCCAATTATTTCATTACACTGGCATCTGTCAGTGATGGGGATATATATATATATACTGTACTAGGCAGCAGTCAGTTCTTGAAGTCAATGTACTGGAGACAGGAAAATGTCAGTGTAAGGATCTCGGATCCCTGGACAAGGGCCTTATTGTGATGAACAGCAGGTCTTGTGTAGTGTTCCAGCTTTGCACTAGTTACTACCTACCAAAAGTGATCCAACTGTCGGTGACAGGGTCATGGGCACCAAAGACTCTGATCCAACAGAAGAGCTACTGTTGCACAAAATGTTACCGCAGGCTCTGATAGAAAGGAGCAAGAGCACACAATGCCCCACATTCTAAACTGTTTCAGCAGCATGAGGAAACCTACATAAAACTAGGCAGGTGGTGTTAATGTTACTGTTCCTAGTGAGGCTAACACCTACACCACACTGGATGGTAGCTGCTGCCAGCTTTTCATCAAATATTGCTTCTGCCGTGCTACATGTCTTGACTTGGCTGCATGGAGGATTTCATTCCATTCTGCAAAGTCACTCTCAGAGTTTCCAATGGAAAGCCCTGAAGAAAAACCAAGCTGGCGTTTATATCAGTCTCACCAGCTGTTGCTTTCATAGACTTTTGTGGTTGTGTTTTGAGACAGAGATGAAATATGAACTGCAAGACATCTATAATTCATTGTTTTTGCATTGTTAATGTCTGAAACTGTGATTGCGTGTGGAGCCTGCTTTTAGATGCTCAGCTTAAGGATTAGTTTTACTTCCTTGAGCACAAATTTTCACAGGCTTATATCCCTGGTTCCCCAGAGTAGTGCAGCAACAGTGGGCTCGTTACAACAGACAAACTGAGGTCTACAGTGCTGTTTTGGGCAGTGGTGTTCTTGTGGTTAGGACCTTTCCCTTGTGAGTAGCTCAGGTCCCAGCCCAGGCAACACTAACACCCTTGAGCAACGTACTGTCCTGCTACACTGCTCCCTGGAGAGTGTTTCATTGTTGTGGACTTTGTGTGATGGGCTGTGTGCAAAATGACCAATAGTCACTTTCACTTTAAGCCACAGTTTCAGGGTCCTGCCTTTTAGAAATTGTATCATAATTGGCAGATGCTCAACATTTCCATTTGGAACAGGGACATCACTATTACTCAGTTATACATGATTATAATTTACCTAAACTGGTGCAGGAACTCTGATTGTAATGCATATCTGAAGTCTTCTTACTTCTCTAACCGTAAGAAAGTCAGGCAGTCCTGACTCGAGTAGCTGTTGAAGTGATGTTAGCTTTTGCAGTGTGTGTGCTGAGCTTTCCACAGTTGCTGTGCTGGCATTGGACAATGACTCAACCCAGACAGCTGCAGATTGTCACACGTGTGGCCATCATATCAACCACAGACATCTGCCACATGTGCATTTATTTACTGTGAGACACAGGTCAAGTTTATATGACCCCATTCTTACTGTAAAAGGAGCACCATGAGTTTGGAACAAAGTATGAGTGTATATATATATATATATACTTGCTCCATCTTGCTCTCTCGCTCTTGTTTAAGCTAACTCACGTCTGACCTAAACTGCAGTTCCAGCGTCATTACTGTAATGTTTTTCAACTCCATCTGTGTGGTTTCCTGTGACGTTCAAAATATATTGGCATCAGGTCAATGCATGTATCAGGCTCATGATAAAGAATAAAAATGATTCAAACCTGTAACTAATGGACCCTGGACTGCCCATAACTGTTCATTGTTGAATTGTTAGCTGTGTATTTCTTCCTGTAGAGTTTTTAAGTAGCTTGAGTGTACTTTAACCATAATTTCACCATTTGTTCAATGCTAACTACTGCACACTTGAAGCACTCCGTAAGACCTGCCATGTTGGAAATGGTCCGACTCACGTCCTTGTCAAAGTGGCCCAGATCTTTATGCTTGCACATTTTTCCTGCTTCCAGCACATCAACTGCAAGAACTGACTGTTCACTTACTTTCTGTCTACCTGTCATTGGTGTTAAAGTGTGTGTGTGTGTGTGTGTGTGTGTGTGTGTGTGTGTGTGTGTGTGTGTGTGTGTGTGTGTGTGTGTGT
>JBBIGC010017660.1:0-12855 GCA_037576955.1 Lepidarchus adonis | reverse complement strand
ACACATTTCTACACTATCATTAAGAGCTTATACGTAATTCTAAAACACATTTCTACATTATCATTAAGAGCATATGAGTAATTCTATTGATGTTTAAATGATGCAGAAGCAGAAAATATAACAGTGGAAATACATGTTTTTTTTTGGACAGGCACAACACATGCTTTGTTTATAAAAGTGAAATTCAAGTGCTTCACATACTTGGATTATACAGTGTAGTAATTATTCATGTGGGATTTTCCTTTTGTCATTGTAATTCCAGGGACGCCCGAAAGGGAACCCAAAAGCATTTGACAAGGTATTTATAGAAATGCTTTCAATGGTGCTTAAAATACTGAGCTTGTTCAACAAGCAATAATTTTTTACTAATAAATATCTTAAATATTATATTTTTATCTTCACAGCCAAAATGCAAGATCTCTGCATCCAGAAAACTTTCACTTAAGGTTTGTTTCAGTTACATTTTGTTGCAAAGTATATATTTGTTAATGATCAGTAGAAAAAATAAATATTTTAAAGAAAATAATCTAAAGCATGGTGGCAGCAGTGGAGTTGTACTGCTACAACATGGCAGGAGGGAGACAGGACATGTTTTCCATCTGAAAGTCTCAAACAAAACTTATATCAAAATTTTGAAGACATCAAAAAAGATTTTGTGTGGTGAACAGGACATCAGAAAGGTAAAAACAAGCAAACAGTCTAAAATACTTACCAATCATCTATATCTCTCATTAAGACCTCAAATTGCACAGTGTTTCAGTGTTTCATAGAGTAGGGACTACCCTGTGAATGTAGGAAGTGCCTAACTTTTACATGTTACTTCTGTGTTGGCCAAGCAGATGTTGCTCCTCAACAGAGCCATAGAGGAGCTGGAGAAGGAGAAGCAGGATAAAGATGAAGAGAAAGTCCGCTACCTGGGAGAGAAACTGCCTCCTTTACAGCTCTCTGGGCTTTCACTAGGGGAATTACAGGTATATTTAGAGAAAAAAATTGAGGAATTCACACACTGTAATAGGGAATATAAGAGCTTTCTCTTTTTTTGACAGGACAGAATGTGCACAATCTGTAGCATTAGGAACTTTTAAGAATAAATTAATAAATAAAATATAAAAAAAATGATACACATGTTTCAATTAAGAGTGTTAAGAGAGTGTTCTTTACTAATTTATTTTTAACCCTGGAATCCACTGATGACTATATTTTATTTATTCCACTATTACTATTATTATTATTATTTCATTACAATTTTTAAGTGGGTTTATAATAGAGAAACAGTTCTTGTTCAGGTGCCAAAAAAATCATCAGTCACAATACTGATATTGCTCATTCCATACATTACACACAGTGTTTAACATTTAGTTGAAGACATAAGAAAAATGTTTAATCACTTTTTACTCATAAAACATTCTGGAAGAGTTGACATTGTAATTGTTCTAACATGAAAATGTGTATAAATATAAACATCTCTTCAATATTTTTTAGAAATACAAGTCATGTCAGAGTGCATGAATAGGTTTGGCTAAACTGCTTTAGGTTGAATATGTAAATGTGTTGTCTTTTAGCATCACAAAAACAGTAAATTCGGATGTTTTGGAACTTAGTTTCAATATATAAACTTTGTGGATTGTACTGTGACCTTACCAATATTTCAGATTTTCTCTACATGATTATTGTAGGCAAAAGTGGTATTATTGCAATATATACAGTGGTTATGTAAAGTATTCAGACCCGCTTACATTTTTCACTCTTTGTAATATTGCAGCCATTTGCTAAAATCATTGAAGTTCATTTTTTCCTCATTAATGTACACACAGCAAAAAGATTGTTGATATTTTTGCGGATTTATTAAAAAAGAATAACTGAAATATCAAATGGTCCTAAGTATTCAGAACCTTTGCTGTGACACTCCTATATTTAACTCAGGTGCTGTACATTTCTTCTGATCATCCTTGAGATGGTTCTACACCTTCATTTGAGTCCAGCTGAGTTTGATTATACTGATTGGACTTGATTAGGAAAGCCACACACCTGTCGATATAAGTCCTTACAGCTCACAGTGTATGTCAGAGCAAATGAGAATCATGTGGTCAAAGGAACTGCCTGAAGAGCTCAGAATCAGAATTGTGGAAAGGCACAGATCTGGCCAAGGTTACAAAAACATATCTGCTGCACTTAAGGCTCCTAAGAGCACAGTGGCCTCCATAATCCTTAATTGGAAGATGTTTGGAATGACCAGAACCCTTCCTAGAGCTGGCCATCTGGCCAAGCTGAGCTATCTGGGGAGAAGAGCCTTGGTGAGAGAGGTAAAGAAGAACCCAAAGATCACTGTGGCTGAGCTCCAGAGATGCAGTCAGGAGATGGGAGAAAGTTGTAGTAAGTCAACCATCACTGCAGCCCTCCACCAGTCGGGGCTTTATGGCAGAGTGACCTGACGGAAGCCTCTCCTCAGTGCAAGACACATGAAAGCCTGCATGGAGTTTGCTAAAAAAAAAAAAAAACACCCGAAGGACTCCAATGTGGTATAAGATTCAAGACATAAGATTCTCTGGTCTGATGAGACCAAGATAGAACTTTTTGGCTTAAGTTCTAAGCTGTATGTGTGGAGAAAACATCACCTGTCCAATACAGTCCCAACAGTGAAGCAGGGTGGTGGCAGCATCATGCTGTGGGGGTGTTTTTCAGCTGCATGGACAGGACGACTGGTTGCAATCAAGGGAAAGAAAACCTTCTCCATAGTGCTCAGGACCTCAGACTGGGCCGAAGGTTTACCTTCCAACAAGACAATGACCCTAAGCACACAGCTAAAATAATGATGAAGTGGCTTCACAACAACTCTGTGACTGTTCTTGAATGGCCCAGCCGGAGCCCTGACTTAAACCCAAATGAGCATCTCTGGAGAGACCAAAAATGGCTGTCCACCAATGTCAACCATTTAACTTGACAGAACTAGAGAGGATCTGCAAGGAGGAATGGCAGAGAATCCTCAAATCGAGGTGTGAAAAACACTTTCCCAAAAAGACTCATGACTGTATTAGATCAAAAGGTGCTTCTACTAAATACTGAGCAAAGGGTATCAATACGTAGGACCATGTGATATTTCCGATTTTCTTTTTAAATAAATCTGCAGAAATGTCAACAATTCTGTGTCTTTCTGTCAAAATGGGGTGCTGTATGTACATTAATGAGGAAAAAAATTAATGATTGTAGCAAATGGCTGCAATATAACAAAATGAACATTTTAAGGGGGTCTGAATGCTTTCCATACCCACTGTATGTGTATGGATTTTAATTTTAAACAATGATCATTCTAATAAACACTCAATCCTAAACAGTTAAAGGTAATATTTAAGATTACAATGAATATACAATTATCTTTACACTCAGAGCTTTTGTTTATATTTTTTACATGCAACTCTCAATCAAATCACATGAACACCTGTGGAGCACACATGGCATGCATTAAAGCAACACTAAGTAAGCCAGTGACTAATATTTCAGCCACTTTAGAAAAGGGTTTCCATGCTAAGGGTGATATAATACAGAAATGATGAGTGTGAGTGTCATAAACACTCAAGTTTGCTCTAAAGACGCTATAAAGTAAAATGGCTTCAGAGGAGTGTGGAACTCTTCTTATGGGAAGAACTATTAAAAATCTCCCACTGAGGGTTAATTCCCAATTCATTAATTGAATTTATATAGGGCAAGCAAAACTAACTGCAGCTTACCATAAGGGATGAGTGTGTGTAGTGTGCTTGAGGGTAGGGGAGTCGGGGCAATACCATCACCCCCTGTTGGAGAATGAACCATGTAGTTACAGGTGCAGATAGCAGCATTATGTATCCACGCAATTATTGTAGGTGTATTAATAACAAACTTGAAATATTTTGTCTTTTAAATATTAGGATTATCATAAATACCAGTATATTACAATTCCTCTAACACAGCAGGATATACTCTTTTTTTTAAGTAAAAGTGGTGAAATATGACCATAAAATCAATGCTTTTATGCAAAACTGTAAGCTTTTCCCAGAGAAAAATACAAGTACTCTGGGCAGTGTTTTAGATATAGTTTGATTGTAAAAAGCACAAATGCTGCAATGTTGCTTCACATATTGTATTACCTTCTGTCTTGCTTGCTGCTTGGTCATTGTTCTCAGAATCTGTGCAAGCAGCTCCATGCAAAGATCGATATTGTGGATGAAGAGCGATTTGACTGCGAGTCTAAAGTAAGCAAGCACAATAAAGATGTGAGTATAAAACATATCAATCATTCTTAGACTAAACTAAAAACTTTCAGTTGGCTAACAGATTAAAGGAAAGCTGACATAACTGAGTAGAAAAGTATAAAAAGTGAAGTTTCGGAGACCAGTTTTGGGGCATTATAAACAGCTGTTCTGGTGACTTGCTTTAATCCTTACAAAAGTTAATTTATTTTAAAATCTTTACAGACTAACCCGTTGTTTAGCAACTCCATATTTCTATATGGATACATATCTTTATATGCCTTTATCTTTAATGGCATATAAAAATAATAATAACATATAAATCAATAACATATTTATAAATATCACCTATAATTTTGTATTATGATTATTATTATTATTGATGACAGACTGCACGTTTTCAAAGATCCGCTTACCCAATGGAAACATTTGATGCATTATCTGTCCTGTGATCATATCTGACCCCTACTCCAGATTCATGAGCTGAAATTGAAAGTTCAGGATTTGGGTGGTAAATTTAAAAAGCCTGCCCTAAGGAAGGTGCGTGTGTCTGCTGATGAGATGATGCGAGCTCTGCTGGGTTCCAAACACAAGGGCTCCATGGACCTCCGAGCTAACCTCAAGTCAGTCAAGAAAGAGGATATCAAACAAGAGAAGGTATAATAGTGTTTTACTATTTTTAAAGATATACACAATATGACATTATGACAGGCATCGTGTGGCTAGAAAATTAGGTAGATGTAAACTTTTCATGGGTAGATATTGGGTGTTCATGAAAACATTGACAAGGTAAGGCAAGGGAGAACAATATTTAATAATGTATTAAATGTAAGATGTAACTATTGAGTTTTTTAAGTTGTGTGAGAATTATGTTGGTCTGAGTGTGTGAGGATATGTCTTTACTATTTGTTCTTTGGCATTTATAGTTAAGAAAAGAGGTTGGAGAGAGGGTGTATTATCTACTGATCCTGTGTGGCTGGTGTAGTGACTGTGTGTATATATTTAATTGTTTAAGAGTTTTACTTTTTAAATGCAGAAAAAATGGCTTAATTTATTAAATAATCAACGATGTTCAGGCACCAGAAGTTACTACGTAATGCAGCAATACATTTTGTATCCTGCAGATGGTGCTGTAGGTCTGCACCAATTCTTGTGATTTATTTTTTAAGGAGTTGAAAATATTATTATAAATTAGTTGAAGCTTTTCTGTCTTGATGGGCAAAATGTAGCTCTGCAATTCAAACTATCAGAGATCAGACTCCACCTGCCACTCCAGTATTACTGTCCCAAAGTCATTCTACCATGTTGTACTTTTTTCTTATTACCAGGTCTTGACTTCCGAGGTAGGTGACTGGCGTAAGAACGTTGAGGCCATGTCTGGTATGGAAGGCAGGAAGAAGATGTTTGATGCGGCTGGTGGAGGCCAGTAAACTTGATCAAGATTCTGATGTGACTCTGGAGAACCATGATGAGAGAACCTGGGGAAATGGAACAGATAAAAAAGAAAGCAGTGGAGCCTTCTGTATCAATCAGTGGATGCACTTGGCTTGCAACTGAACGACAACATGACCCATATAGCCACTTTATTTTATATACAAAATGGTCATTAAATGTGATGCTCTATAGAGTTTTCACAAGAGAGCCACATAAGGTTCTCTGTCCAATGCTTTAGAGGAAACATTTGAATCCCCTGAGTTAATGTATATGTATAGGTTTTTTGCAGATTTAAAGGTTCTTCCAGCTGTTCCAAGTTTTTTCAAACCTGTTTACTGGCATCTTTAATTGAAAAAATCTCCTTCTCTTCTATGGTCTTTTCCAATTATGCCAGTGTAAAAAAGGAAATTGATGTTTGTCTGAAGTCTGAGTGAAATACTGAAATATTTTGTTTTGCAATTGTGTATTTATTACCAACATATCTTCAGAACCATGACAAGAAGAAAACAATAGTGTATTGTTTGGGAACTGTGACTATTTCCTTGATTAAGTAACAAAAACATTCCCACACTAACTGAACAGTAAACATTAGAGCTTTCAAAGTGGGGCAATCCTCTGATGACCCTCAGATCATTGTAAAGATGTAACTCCAAAGAAATAATCATATTATTATTAGATAGTGGTGAGTACATGTGTCTTGTTGCATATTTCTACATTGTTTGCTCTAGTTCAGCGATTTTCAGCCTTTTAAAAATTCTGGCTCAGGCTTCCTATCACAATAGCTTTGTGGCAAAATTAGATCATTAAACTGGCTTGATTATTTACATTGCAAACAATATAATGCAACAGACAAGGAAGCCTCTTGTAGCCTATTTGTTAACTGTTTAATTACATAATAGTAACAAAAAATACCTGAAATTTTTATATTTTAGTCAGTTGAATGACACTGAAAATATTAATAGATAGCAACGTCAGTTATATATAAGTTGTTGTTTTTTGCCACACCAATCAAATCAAGTCAAATTTATATGTATAGTGCTTTTACTACACACATGATAACAGTTTTACATAAATCCAGGTCTAGTTCAAAGTGACTTCTATTCAGCTCTTTTCTATGGAAGTGTGTGGTGCCATCATGACAAGATCTACAGAACTCTCTAAGGCCTTCAGTTAAATTGTTTTGCCACAAGACTGGCTGCCCCAAGAAATTCAGCTTCAGACATTCAAAATTAATATATTTAATATGTGTCCCTAAGAACCTCCAAATTTTGTTGGTTTGAAAATGACAGTTAATGAAGGAATTTTGCATTGAAAAATGCATGTCAGAGAACGATGAAAAATTATGCAAAATTCCAACAAAAGCCATATTACATTCTAAGACCAAGAATGTGCTTATTTTCTCCACAGAAGAATATTACTTCTGTTGAATTAATGATTAAAAAGGCTTCTTCCTGGTGGCTTTGTTCAATTACATCAACTTTCAAGGTGAAATGTTTGCTTGTTCAAATATTTCAAAGAAAGAAATCTATATATTAATAGGTTGAACTTATTATTCCACATGACTGTATTCTTACACACTTCTGTAAATCACTCTCATTTTTCATAAATAATGAAATGGCTGTGCAACAATTTTCATGAATAATTATGAACAGCACCAACAGTACAGTAGATAACTTTCAGTAAAAAATTTCTGTCATGTGCTTTGAGTGAGTGCTTGAATCATGGTGCAATGCAATCAAGTTTTATTTTGCAGAAGTGTACTAATCTCACAGGAACACATTTCTGAGAAAATGTGAGCAAAGCAGAGAAAAGAGGAGGACTGATTTAGAAACCAGTGTGCACTATTTCTGGTTAGTGGTTTAAACAATGACGCTTCAATATCCCTTCCAAAAGACCAATTTTTAGAACCACATTCTAAGTGTGCATATAATATTTAAAGAACATTCCAATTCTAATGTAATTATTATTTTTTTTATGGGTTCTTTTGTGGGTAGTGGCCGAAAGAATAAGATAGCGGATACAAGTGGCCGGAATGAGTTTTCTCCGTAGGGTGGCTGGACTCTCCCTTAGAGATAGGGTGAGGAGTTCAGTTATCCAGGAGAGACTTGGAGTAGAACCACTGCTCCTCTGCATGGAGAGGAGTCAGCTGAGGTGGTTTGGGCACCTAGCTAGGATGCCCTATGGGCACCTTCCTTGGAGGGTGTTCCAGGCATGTCCTACTGGGAGAAGGCATTGGGTGGCCTGGGAACGCCTCAGGTCCCCCCAGAGGAGCTGGAGGATGTGGTTGGGGAGAAGGAGGTCTGGGCTGCCCCTGCGACCCGTCTTCAGATAAGCGGCAGAAAATAGATGGATGGATAATGAAATGTGTGAATTTATTTTTAAGGTACACTATATGGTCAAAGGTACACTATATTGCCAAAAGTATTCATTTTCTCATGGAAATAATTACATTCAGGTGTTCCAATCACTTACACAGCCACAGGTGTATATCTTCAAGCACCTAAGCAGCAGACTGCTTCTACAAATATTTGTGAAAGAATGGATCGCTCTCAGGAGCTCAGTGAATTCCAGCATGGTACTGTGATAGGAGTCCACCTGTGCAACAAGTCCAGTCATGAAATTTCTTCACTACTAAATATTGCACAGTCAACTGTCAGTGTGTTATAGCAAGGGCAGCGGATGCTGAGGAGCATAGTGCGCAGAGGTTGCCAACTTTCTGCATAGTTAATCACTACAGCTCAAGAACAGTGCGTAGAAAACTTCATGGAATGGGTTTCCATGGCCGATCTGCTGCATCCAAGCCATACATCACCAAGTGCAATGCAAAGCGTGGTATAAATAAGTGGTATAAAGCACTGGACTCTAGAGCAGTGAAGACACATTCTCTGAAGTGATGAATTGTGCTTCTCCCTCTGGCAATCTGATGGATGAGTCTGGGTTTGACTGGAGAATGATACTTGTCTGACTGCATTGTGCCAAAGGTTTGGTGGAGGGGGGGTTATGGTGTGGGGTTGTTTTTCAGGAGCTGGGCTTGGCCCCTTAGTTCCAGTGAAAATAACTCTGAATGCTGAATACCAAGAGATCTTGGACAATTTAATGCTCTTTGTGGAAAGTTTGGGGATGGCCTCTTCCAGTTCCAACTTGACACCTAGCATGAAGCAAAGTAAAGACACAGGCGTGCAAGTTTGGTGTGGAAGTACCTGACTGGCCTCATCTAGTTAAGCTTGTTGGACAATATGGTGTTGTCCCCTTTACTACTATAACAGCCTTTGCTTCTCTGTTAAGACTTTCCACAGAATTTTAGAGTACAATGTGAGAATCTGAACCCATTCAGTGCAAAACAATTTGTGACATTTGAAACTCAATATTCAACATTCCAGTTCACTTCAAAGGTGTTTAGTTGGAGTTAAGTGTAATAAGCCATGGCTCACCCTGCTGAGAAGTATGAAGAATATTCCAAGCTACTAAAAAATTTTAACCTCAAATGTGGAGATTGAATAGGTAACACCCAGCAAGGTGAATCACTGCTGAAGTCAATTAATTAGCAACCGCAGGACAGACTAGGCAACTGAAGTGATTAATTAAACAAAATCTCAAAACTGAAAAACAAAATCACAAAAAAGACACAAGACACTAAACACTACAGCTTCAAGAAACTAGGAAACACGTAGGACTCAGTTCTTAGCTTGCGAAGCATAAATCAAATACTATGCAATGAGACAGCTACAGCTGGCTCCATAAGAGCTTGCTCATAATTGCTCCGGATCCAAATCAGCTTGGAACAATCAAAGTTCAGGTAACAAACTGTCCCTCTCTGGTGGCAAAAAAGAAACATAGTCAAACATACCCAGTCATCTGTACATCCCACATATCTTTATAAAGTATTTATTTCAGTGACTGTGGTATGAAAGGCAAAAATAAATCCAAGCGTCGGTTGCGATCCACCCCCCCCCGGTAGCGACTCGTCTTGGGAGCAAACTGTCCGCCCCTCCAATTCACCCGATAGCGAAAGGTCTTGGGAGCAAATTGTCTCTCACTCACTCTTTCCCTCCGTCCCTCACACACACATACACTCACAAGATCAAACTGGACCAGAATAATAGAAAGAAGAAAGTTTGGAGAAGAATTGGTAGAGCTCATCATCCAAAGCACCACATCTTCTGTAAAACATGGTGAAGGCAGTGAGATGGCATGGGCATGAGCATGGGCATGGGCATACATAGCTTCCAGTGGCACTGGGTCACATGTGTTTATTGATGATGTGACAAAAGACAGAAGAATGAATTCTGAAGTTTCTGGATTTGGATTTACTGATCAGATTCAGCCAAATGCAGCAAAGTTGAATAGACGGTGTTTCACAGTACAGATGGACAATTATCCAAAACACAGGAAAGCAAAGAAGTGGAATATTCTCAATCACCAGATCTCAACCCAATCGAGCAGCGTTTCATTTGCTCAAGACAAAACCTAAAGCAGAAAGACCCATAAACAAGCAACAACTGAAGACAGCTGCAGTAAACACTTGGAAAAGCATCACACAGGAGGAAACCCAACGTTTGCTTTAAGCAGTCATTACCTGCAAAGGATTCTCAACACAATATTAAAAAATAACATTTAAATAAGGGTTATATTTATTTATCCAATGACTTTTGAGCCCCTGAAATGAGGAGTGTTTGTATAAAAATAGCTACATGTACTGTTTAATCCCTTGTGGTGGCATGTTGTTGGAGGAAAGAACCTCCTCTCACACAAAATACATGAATTGCTAGTTAAAATGCATTGTCATGCGTGGGACATGCGTAAGGGACTTTGTAGCCTAAACAATCTACTTGTTAGCATCTCAAGGCCAGAGGCAAGTCTGGCATTTGTTTTTGGGATGTAACAGCGGATAAAACCAGATGGAGAGATGACTTTCTTTTTGCTGACGCATGCGTGACGTGTCGTCACGAGTGTTTTTCTCTATAAAATGCCCAGGCCAGTTGGGGGGACTTGGTGTAAGTCGGTCCAGGTATGACTCTCACCAATGCTGTGGGCTCTTTGGGGGAAAGCTTCTGTCTACCACGATTGTTCAAGCTTAACTGTAACTGCTGAAGAAACTGTGAGTAGATTATTTTATTTTATTTTTAATATCAAAATGCTCTTCTGACTCATTCTTTGTTTGGAAAATCATTATTTAGATAATAGATTAGTTATGTCAAGACCTCATGCAACTTTAAAAGTCCTTCCCGCTGCGGGGAAAAAGGGTTTTTATTGCCCAATCCCTTAAGCCTGAGGAGGCGGCATTCTGTGAAATAGTACATATGGATCTGAATGCTTCAGAGTGGAAACTGTATAGGAATTTATGGATTATAATAGATATAGTCCTAAAAACCTTAACAATGTATAGCCCAAATCATGAAGATTGTGTCACTGTCCAAATATTTTTAGGCCTAACCATATATGTGTGTATGTATGTGTTTGTATGTGTGTGTGTGTGTTTGTGTGTGTGTGTGTGTGTGTATGTCTATGTTTGTTTATGAGCGACTGTGTTTGTGTATGTCTGTGTGTGCATATGTGTGTGTGTGTGTGTGCGCGAGAGAGCGAGAGACAGAGAGAGAGAGAATGTATTATATATATATATATAACATCTATGCCATATATATAATTGATTCCATTCTCCTGTACAGAAGTAAAGTCTGGGGATCACTCTCAACCCAAAATTTACACCAATGGGACAAGCACCCTGCAGAACTAATGCACAATGAGTTCTGAAAGAGTATTTTAGATCTTTACAGAAAAATTATAAATAACATGTGCAGAGCTGAATTAGGCTAATTTCCTGTATTACTAAAAGTACAGAAAAGAATGATGAAGTATTGGCTACACCTAAAAAAGATGTGACCCCCTCTCCTATCACTACAGCACCAACATCTATGCCATGTAAAGTGGCACACTAGGTTTCATACACAACACATCAGGGGAAATCAGAACCCTCATTGGTCTCCATCTTGCAATGGGCGTGGTAAAAATGCCAAGAGTCTCCATGTACTGGGAAACCGAGATGGACATTCATCTTTTTGAAACACTATATATTGTGACAGATTGTTCCAGCTTCAGTGACATTTGCATTTGGTGATGGCAAAAAAGCAGCGAGAATGCTGGGATGAAGCTGTAAGCCGTGATGGTAAGGTTGCACTGGTGAAATGGTTTGACAGATCAGTTGTCATGGCCTCCAACTTTGTTGTAGTCAGCAGAATGGATAAAGAGAAGCGGTAAATGCAGGGAAGATTTTTGAAGGTGTCACTTTCAGAAGTGGTCAAGTTGTACAATGAAGCGACTTGTCAGTCTGTACAGAAATTCAGTGAAGAAAGTGAGAATGATCACACATGTCTTTGATCTGGCTGTGGTCAACAGTTGGTTTGAGTACAGGTTGGATGCAAGAAGGACCAATATCGAGACAAAAGACATCCTTGAATTTCTCCATTTTAAGATGAAGGTGCCCAGTGTCTGGTGAGAGTCCAAAGAACAGTGGCAGCCAAATGTGAAGACCTAGCATGACTCAAGAGCCACCAGAACCACTTGCCCACAGACCACGAGTTCAGGATGCAAGGCCTCTACCTGAAGTGCAGTAAGATATGGTTGATCACATGCATCGCAAATGAGAGAATATATGGGAAGACTGAGCAGATGCATATTATTTTTCATTTGTTTAGTAGTTGTGTGATCTGTTATTACTAGTAGTTATAGATGTTTGAGTTGCATGTGATTAGCTGTTACATGATTCTTATGTCACAAACATGGCCTTTTTCAATCTAAGTTTTCAATGCATTTTATGTTCATTAAGTCGTAACATCCATTGTAATGGACATGAAAAAAGACCAATAAAAACAGTTATCAAAAAAAAAATGATTTCCCTTCATTGCTATGCTATAAAGCAGTAAAAATCAACTGAGAATTTTTTTTTGCTCAGCAGAAAATTCAGGTCTGATGGGGTTAATATGCTGCACGGAGCCCTGACGTTGCCAGGCAATGCCAGACACTACTGCTGCAGTTCTCAGGCTTGGCAAGTCCCCTCCACACGCTGTAACCAAACGGTCAAGTTAGGAAAGTTCATGTTTGTGCGAGCGTGTGTGTGTGTGTGTAAGAGAGAGACAGACAGAGAGAGAGAGAGAGAGAGAGAGAGAGAGAGAGAGAGAGAGAGAGAGAGAGAGAGAGAGAG
>JBBIGC010017651.1:0-12855 GCA_037576955.1 Lepidarchus adonis | reverse complement strand
TAACACGTTTTAACATCTCATCAAAGCACACTTGTCTAATTACATAAACCGAACTACTGTAATTCATGTGTAACAATTCCACCGCCAGTGCTTAAAATGTTGCCGCCGATTTGATATTTGAATAAATGTTGTTTTTTTACTTTCATACGTTGTTGATTCCATAAAGTTATGCTCATAAGTTTACATACCCTGACAGAATTTACGATTTCTTAACCATTTTTCAGAGAATATGAATGACAACACAAAAACTTTTCTTTCACTCATGGTTAGTGTTTATCTGAAGCCATTTAATATCAATCAACTGTGTTTACTCTTTTACACAAACTACCCAAATGACCCTGATCAAAAGTTTACATACCCCAGTTCTTAATACAGTGTTGTCCCATTTAACATCAATGACAGCTTGAAGTCTTTTGTGGTAGTTGTGGATGAGGCTCTTCATCTTCTCAGACAGTAAAGCTGCACATTCTTGCTGCAAAAAAGCCTCCAGTTGTGTTGTGATTATAATTTAAAAGAGTAAACACAGTCGTTTGACAATAAAAGGCTTTAGACGAACACTAACCATGAGCGAAAGAAACGTTTTTGGGTTATTATTCATATTCTCTGAAAAAATGGCCAAGAAATAAAAAATTCTGCCAGGGTATGCAAACTTATGAGCTTACTGTACATTCTCTACTCCTGTTTTTAAATCCTACACTTGTTAAATCGGCAATCATATTAAATCACATTGAAAAACTAGGTCATTTTGTTTTATAAATAACCATAAGACTTGCAGTGGATGAACTTGTGGGAAAAGTATGGACGTGTATGATGAACATGCCCATCAAACAATCCTTTCCACTAGTGTAGTAATAAGGTTAAATGTATCCAACATGTCTAACCATGTCCATTGAATCCCATTACAATAAGTAGTACAGAATCCTCTCTGCTTTTCACAGGTGCCCAGTCGCTTCTTCCAGCCGTTTGGCTGCGGCCCACGGGCATGTGTGGGGAAGCACATCGCCATGGTGATGATGAAGGCCATCCTGGTGACACTGCTGTCACAGTACACGGTGAGCCCTCAGCCGGGCTGTACGGTCAGCACCATTCGGCAAACCAACAACCTCTCGCAGCAACCGGTGGAAGAGAACCCAAACGACCTCACCATGAGATTCATACCCCGCACTGCTCACATCGTACAGCAACACTGAGCCGCTTTTTCCCAGCAGCATTAACCTCAGAGAAAAACAGGATCATCTGCCAGGGGGAGAGATTTCCACTAGAGTAGGAGGATATAAGATACTTCTCAATTCCCAACTGATTTAGGACCGGGAAACTGCATGTCGCCGGTCATTTGTAGAAGAGGAGTTAGATATAATATCCAGAGAGAACTGCAAGGGAAACAGCAAATGAAAATAAATAAATAAAAAAATGGCTCAAAACAAGCATCATTTAATGAGCGATAGAAGTTGAGCCTCATTCCCACTTCAGAAAACACAGAATCTTGGATTTTTTTCATCATGTTTTCTCCCCTCACATTTCTTTCCAGATGTATCAACGGCATTGTTCAAGACAAAATAAAAGCTCCATCACTAACGCTACATAAAATAAGGCACAAATAGAACATGATAATGCTCAGTTTCTTTTAAATTATCACACACTATTATGTCTGTTAAACTTTGCAGCAGATTATCATACCTTTCAGTATGTATACAGTACCAGTCAAAAGTTTGGACACACCTTCCCATTCAATTGTCTGGTGTCCAAACTTTTGACTGCTATTGTGTATATTTAGGTGTTCCAGCACTGCCACTGGACTCTGTTCACTGGAGTGATAAATAATGGCAATCTGATGAAAGAGTCTGGGTTTGGAGGTTGCCAGGAGAACAGTACTCGTCTGGCTGCATTGTTCCAAGTGTAAAATTAGGTGGAGGGGGGATTATGGTGTAGGGTTGTTGTTCAAGATCTAGGCTTGGCCCCTTGGTTCTAGTAAAAGGAACTTCAGCACCAAGAGATTTTGGACAATTTCATGCTCCCAACTTTGTGGAAACAGTTTGGGGACGCCCCTTCCTGTTCCAACATGACTGGTCTGTCCAGAGTCTTGACTCCTTCATCCCAACAGAACACCTTTGGTGTGAATCAGGCCTTCTCATCTTACATCAGTGTCTGACCTCATAAATGAATGGTCAAAAATTCCCATAAACACTCCTAAACCTTGTGTGAAAGCTTGTCCATAAGAGTTGAAGCCGTCATAGCTGTAGAGGGTGGGCCGATGTCATATTAAACCCTATGGATTAAAAATAGGATGTCACTTAACTTCATATGCATGTAAAGGCAAATGAGCAAATATTTGGGGGGAAATATATGTTTACATTAACACTGCTGTATTTCATGATAGCTACCGTTTCACTGTTGTTTTTATAATGCTTATATATTGATAAATAATTTTAAGGCTTGTCTATGCATTTGTTACATAAAACATCTCAACACTTTGCAAGAAAAGATGACCTGACATCCAATACTGCTGAAAATACAGAGACTAAAAAATTGGTGACGTCATAAGACAGACACACACACACATGCATGTGCACATGGACACCCATGCGCGCACACAAACTAAAAAATAGAAAAAGCTGTAAACAGCCGGGAAGGAAAAAAGATTAAAATATTAAAATCAATAAATAAATTTTGATATACAGATAAATTAGAAAAGGGGAATTCAAAAAATAAATCATTAAGTGCATTAAGACAGGGTCTGCGCACAAATATTGCTTTACAGGCAGCTGTTACTTCAGGAAAAAAATTACATTGCATCACATACGGACAGACTCCTCCCTTCACTTTACCCCAACACAGTCACTGTGAGTTGATACCACTGGCAGAAGGAAGACTGTAAGTCACAGCAGCAGAAGCTCAGTGCTCCTGCAGGGCTTTCTGGCAGTGATAGAGGAGGCAGTCGGGGAGAGAAGGCAGAGGAGAACGCAGCCATACAGCCAGAGCGGTACCGTGTACACGACAGTGCATTAGGCAGGGGGCGCCACTGAGCAGGCGACAAGCCAGAATACCCTCAGAGCCTGTACAGAGAAGAGACTGCCTCAGAAAACTTGAAAATATAAACATAAAAAATCTAATAAAATAAGCCAATTATCAGTGGGACAAATAATTCTGCATTAATTAGTACCTAAAAGTTATCCAACGAATGAAAACTGGTGGTGGCCTAGAGATTAGGACCTTGCCCCTGACGTAGGAAGTTCACAAGTCCTGGCCCAGGTACCACTGAGGTACACTTCAGCAAGTTACAATCTAGCTGCACTGCTCCCCACTGCTCCAAGTGTGTATGTGTGATGGGTTAATGATGTCACAATGGTTAATGATGTCACGGGTGTTGATATGCCACAGTGGTTAATGATGCCATAATGGATATTGACATCAAAATAATCAATTTGTCACAGTGGTCGGTATGTCATGGTGGTCAATAATGTCACAAAGGTTGATGATGACACAAACTTTATGTCACAGTGGTAAATTAGGTCACAGGTGCTAATAGGTCCCAGTGGTTAATGATGTCACAATAGTCGATTTGTCACAGTGATTATTAATGTAACCATTGTCGATGTGTCACGGTGGCTAATGCTGTCACAATAGTAAATTTGTCATAATGGTTGATTGGTCACAATGTTTAATAATGCCATAAAGGTTAATAATGCCATAAAGGTTAATGATGTCACAATGGTCAATATGTCACAGTGGTTAAATGCAGAAGTACTTTGTGTATGCTCGAGTGTACTCACAACGCCAAATAGTCACTTTACATAGGTCTTAAATGCACAATTTGTCTTAAAGGCACAGTAACAAATTCATCCTGTTTAATTCTAAGGAATAATGAGAGAATGGAAAATGTAAATAATGCAAAAATTCATTTTTGGTATAAATCCATGATGCATGATGCAGAAAAACTGTAATGTGCTTTCATATAATGAGATCATACACCTAATAGTATGGATTTCTACAAAAATATTCATGCAATGTAGAAGGCAGTGTGCATTTTACAACATCACAAGGATCTGACCGTATATAAAACAGAATATAAAATACTTAGTTGTAATATTAACAGTTTGTTTTAATACCTCCAGCAAAAGTATAAATTTAAAACCATAAACCCGAGTTAGTGAAGAGAGGATTGCAATTGTTCTTACCAATAATGTCTACTATATGTAGCTGGAGTGTGTCCTTCAGAACAGTGAGGGTGGCTTTAAAAGGATCTCCAGCTTCTGTCAAGAGTTTCAGGTTCTGCTTTACATCATTTGAGTAGGACAACCATAATTTTCCATACTCTTCTGTGCTCAGCACCAGGGGCCTAAGAGTAAAAAGGAAAATCAAATACAGTTATGGCCATTTCTACACCACACACAAGGGTTAGGGAAAGTTAGGGATACTTGGAAATTTACAGTAAACATGAAAAGTTCACACTACAGTGATATTATATTATGAAAAGTGGGGCATATAAGTAGAAACATGCGATGGTAATTTCCTCAAACAAAACCAACAGTGGCGAGTAAACCACAACCCAGCTTACAATGATGTCTCATGCTCTTCACAAGTCAACGTATCTCCTGCTGAGGCATCCCACACTTCTTGAAGGGCGACCCTCAGGTGATTGAGGTTCTGGGGTACAGAACACGCCTCTACACAGTGACTCAGCTGATCCCATAGGTTTTCTAAGGGATTCAGGACTGGAGAAAGTGCAGACCACTCCATTCGAGGTTCCCCATTCCCCAATGATCTGACCTCGATGAGCTGGAGCATTGTCCACCATGAAGATGAACTGAGACCCGTGTTGTTCATGCTGGGGCTCAGTCACTGGATTCATGATGTTATTCAGGTAGTTTGGGCTTCTCACTCTACCATTCACAAAGTGTAGGGCAGTTCTGTATTGACTAGACACTCCTGCCCAAAGGCTCGACTGGTGACAACATTGGCTGATGCATGACGTTCTCCTGGACTTCTCCAACATGAAGCGGTTCACAAGCGATCATCAGTGTGGGATGTGGTCAAAGGACGTCCACTGTCCACCTCTATGCTTTTCTGTGACTCTTCCAGTCTCTGTATCGGTTTCAACCTGCTGAGAACACTCTGACACCAAGCTCAGTGGCCACTTCCATCTGAGAACATCCCGTTTGAAGCCACTCAATGGTGAGGTACTGTGGATCAATTGTTAGATGTCGTCTTGGTCTCATGATGTCAAAATGTGAACAGCATGATGACGAGGCCTGTTTAAATACTCATTCTGATTGATCCATGAATTGACCAATACACTTCCTGGTTCAAACACCTGTTGTGAATTTTGCCATTAAGCTCCTGTTAGAGAACAGCAAGTTGTGTAAAAATGTCTGAAGCATTGAACATCCGGACATGTGCATTCAAAGGATCAGGGACAACCACATTAAGTTTAATTTTAGGTTCAGCTTGAAATTTCACCCTAAAGGCGAATATTCCTAACTTTTTGTGAGTAGTGTATAGCGTAAAGGCTCATAACGCATCAGCAACGATCAACAATCAAGCATTAATCCCATACTAAATCTAATCTGACTTTCAGATATCATGCAGCACTCTGGTCAGTGTAGTTCATACCTGATGAAGTCAGCTGTGGAGAGTTTGCCAGAGAAGGGCAGGGTGTGTGTGTGTCCAGGCTGTGTTTTGAATGAGACCGATCCAGAGAAGGCCACTTGAGAGTGAGGTCTTTCCATCAGCAGAGTATAACGACACACTGATGAATTCCTGCCCTCCAGACACTCCATGACATTTCCTCTTAGACTTGCCGTCTACACACACAAAAAAAAATCTTGTTATAGTTGGGGCACTACTTTAAAATCTGTATATTTATTGATATAATAAGACAAAAGAACAGAATAAGACTTTAGATAAGAAAATTAAACTACACAATTCCTAAGCAAAGCAACCAATGAACCTTTAAAAAAAGAAATTAAATAATGATCAATACTGTAAAATGCTGATGTTCTTAAACCTACTTTATTTTTTACAGGGTGGTATAATGTAATAAAAAATCTGAGATTTAACTAAGCCAAACGTTTAATAATAATAATAATAATCTGAGTGATGGCATACCTCCAGCTCCTCACAGTTGAGCTCGACTGCTACTTCTCGGAGTGCGGTGTCTGTTGGGTTGGAGAGGATGAGCACGAGTAACAAAGCACCTTCTCTGAAGACCCGACAGCTCGAGACTGACAGGTGGGAGTCCGAGGTCAGGCTGTTGATGTCAGAGTGAGGCAGTTGTTGGAGATCAGAGGGTAGAACCGCAGAGTCAGAAGTGCTGGTGAATGTGGATGAAAGTGGTGTGTTACAGTTTTTTGGCAACACTACAGCTTCTTCTGACAATTTGCTGGGTCTTACTATAACCATATCACTTCCTAAGATTTGAGGAGAGTTCATCTGTTTGGCACAGACAGTGGTACTACCCTCGTTATCACTCCTGCCACTTGTCTGGCTGTGCTGTCGGGTGTCATGGTCTCCATTGGCTGTGGTGGGCTTTAAGGTGTGGTATGCGCTTTGTATGGGCAAAGCTGGCTCCTCTTCTAACAGGCCACCGTACAAAAAGCTGTCTGCCATGCAGTGGGAGGAGTCAGAGGAGGTCTCACTGGTGCCCAATGAGGACGAGGTTGACCCGTGCTGACGACCCCTTCTTTTGAATCGTGGAACTGCAGCCTCAGTTTTACCCAACTGACACAATAAGAAAGAGGTTAACATTACAAGAAAGAGGTTCGAACCCTTCAAGATCTAAATTATTAACTAATGGGACACTAAAATGTCACCTGCTAAAATGGCTTTTGCTAAAAAATTATGCTTTTGATCTTGTTCTATTCAACTGAATATTTGAAACAGCAGTGTAGGTCCAAAAAGACACAGAAAGTGATTGTTGGCAAAGCCCCGTATCTTGGCCGCTGGTATGGTATTAGTGTCCCATTGAAATGTGTTTTATTTTAAATGCCTAAAGTTCTACAGAAGCTCTACAGAAAATTGTAACATACATTTTCTACATATATAATATACAATCACCAAAGACGTGGAGTTCTGAGAGCCTAGTCCAACAAACAGCGAGGAAGCCAGCAGCTGCTTTTCCTGGTCCAGCTCTGCAGGTTCAGGCTCTGGCTCTGGCGGTGAGGTTTCTGCTGCCCCCTGTTGGGGAGATGGCAGCACTACAGCACTGGGCTCTTCTACTGGAGCAGGAGGTCCTATAGTCTCTTTTTGAGGGAGGTAACCTTCCTTCCCCCACACTCTCTTCACACCATCCAGCAAGAGTGTGCCCGCACTACAAAACACACATCACTTACATTAAAACTACAGACTCTACAGACAAACACTTGAGATAAAAATAAAACACTAGTATTGTATAATATAGAAAACTAAAAAATAAATATTGAACAAAATCCACCAAACTTTGTCTGAGCCGAAAATTCATGTAGCAGCCATACAAGCAATCATTAAATCATGATTTAAATAACAAACAATAGGATTAAACAGCCATCTTACATTTTGCACATAAGATTATGCCACAATTATTGGCACCCCTAACAATTCCTATGAGACAAATATTTATTTTTGTAATTTCTTGTTTAGAGTAAACAAGAACTTTTAATGAGTAATTAATGACTCATACAAATTTATTATATGCACAATGAAATCAGATTGAAATTGATGTAGATATTTGCTTGGAAAAAAAAATCACAAATATATATTTAACTTATTCACATTTCAAAACAATATTTGATAATGCATTACGGAAGAGCAGGATGCTTAGGTGACACTGGAAAATATGCTTTCATATTTGTCATTTAACCTCATTTTTAAGTGTATATAAATAAATGACTAATAAACTATTAATTTTAATACACATTTCTAATCCATGTTTTCTAATCCACATTTATCCAAATGTTTTCATTTCTAAAAAATGTTGGTCTCTGCATCAGCAAATACAGTGCCCTCCACAATTATTGGCACTGCGATAAGCCTTAAAATAAATTACATTTTTATAACAGGAGCATAATCACAGTAAAAATTGTTTTAAAAAAATCCATCACTAACAAAAAATATTTTTTTATAAAATCATGTATAATTATTTTTTATAAAATCATGTATAATTATTTTTTATAAAATCATGTATAATTATTTTTTATAAAATCATGTGTGCCACAATTATTCGCATCCCTGACAATTCCTATAAAATAAATTATCATTTTTTGTCATTTCTAGTTTAGAGTAAACAAGAACTTTTAATAAGTAATTAATTATTTCCTATGTCCCTGGTGTATAAATATGAGGTGGCAACGAGTCCTATTGCGCATAGTCAACTGACTCTTTAACATGGGAAAGACAAGAGAAAATACTGTAAGGCAGATATGTGTTGACCTCCATAAGTCAGGCAATGGCTACAAGTAAATAGCTACTTATTTAAACCTGCCTGTATCTACAGTCAGTGAAATAATAAAAAGGTTTAAAACAACTGAAATGGTGAAAAACAAGGCTGGATTAGGACCCAAGAAGGATGGTAAGAGAAGTAAAAAATTCTACAAAGCTCAGTTAGAGAACTGCACCACAAAGTCTCCATGACAACCATAAGACACCATCTCCACGCAAACAAGTTATTTCACTTTCTGTGCAACTGCTTCTCTCAGGAGTGTGGGCATTGTGTGCTATTTGTGATATGCTGCATAAAATGAAGGCAACAAAAGCAGAGGAATTACAGGGTATAAATTACTTGAAGGTGGGATGAGCAGTGAAAATGTGAATCCTAACCTGAGCCCAACACACTTTCTAAAAATGAGATCTAAATGGGAGCAGTTGGGTTCATCAAATTTGGACAACAGATACAAAAGTTTGCAAAATGTTTGGGCACCCCTTGATAAATAACAAATTTACAAAACAAAAATAAAAAAAATAACATTATTTTGGCATTGTGCCAAAGTCTGGGCACCCTAAGATATCCAAAGATTCAGATTCTTTTTACAAGGTTTCCGACCTTAATCAGCTCATTAGATCTGATGCATAGCAACAGTTGTCATTAGTAAATGTCAACTGGTGCAAATTCAAAGCTTTACAAATACTCTGACTCTTCTAACCTTGTGCACACACTTGTGGACACTCAACAACCATGGGTTTCTCTAAGCAGCTGTGTAAGACTCTGAAAATGAAAGTTATTGATGCCCACAATGCAGGAGAAGCTACAGGAAGATATCAAAGCGTTGTCAGGTTGCAGTTTCTACAGTGAGAAATGAAATTAAGAGATGGCAGTTCAGGGGAACTGTAGACTCAGGAATGGTGGTGCACCATTCCACAAGACATTCATGGAAGAGTCAGCAGAAAGAAACCTTACCTGCGCCCCCATCATAAAATACAACATCAGAAGTATGTAACAGAACATCTACAGATCTGCAAATCAGCAAAGGAATGTTTGAAGAAAAAAGGAGCAGCATTTTATGAAAAGAACACTGTGCCAGCCATTAAGCATGGAGGTGGATCTATAAGGCTTTGGGGTTGTTTTGCAGCCAATGGCACAGGAAACAACACGGGTGGAGAGAAGAATGGATTCCACTAAATACCAGCAAATACTGAAAGCAAATATCACACCATCTGTAAAAAAGCTGAAGGTGAAACGAGGATGAGCTTCTACAACGGGACAATGATCCTAAATAAACCTCGAAGTCCACCATGGACGACGTCAAGAGATGCAAGCTGAAGGTTTTGGAATGATCATCACAGTTCCTGATTTGTGGGTAGATAGCAAGACGACCAAAGAACATTACAGATCTAGAACCTTTTGCAGGAAGAATACGAGAAAATCCCAAGTACAAGAACTGAAAGACTTTTAGCTCTAAAAAGTGTTTGCAAGCTGTGAAATCTGCCAGAGGAGGTGTTACTAAGTACCAATTACGTAGCGCACCCAAACTTTGGCACAGTGCCATAATAATTTTTTGATTTTTGATTTTTGTTCACTTTATGGTAAAAAAAAAAAAAACTAACTTTGCTGAAAATAGTGTGTGTGTGTGGGGGGTGGGGGGGGGGGTTCCATGTCCTAAAGCGACTGTGTTAATTACAAAATCACCTAAATCTGTTATTTATTAAGGGTCACCAGAACTTTTGTATAAGACTGTACAGGAAGTTTGTGTGTATAGAAGTATCTCTACGTCTGATGGTATATACAGTACTCACCCTATTGTGTGGGAGGGTTCAGTGCTGTTGCCTGAGAGACCAGAGCTCACAGACAGAAGAGTAGGAGACTGTCTGTCTGTAAGTTTGCAAGATGATAGACTCACTGGCAGAGACAGTCCATACGGCTCTAAACTCAGTGCTTACGAGAGACAGAGAAGAAGCAGAATTACAAACAGCAAACTGTAACATTCTATAAGTTGTTTCCTGGCTTCTACTGGCAACTACATTATTTTAAATGATCCAGACACCCCTTTCTGACACAGTGCAGCTCCAGATTTGGTAAGTGGTATTGGGAGACCATGTGCTTTGTTCAGAAGGGATTTAAATTGAGTTTTTTGGAAAGTCTGGTGTAAATCCAAGTACTTTTTCGCAAACTGTTATCTGGCCACTCTGTTCTGTGTTTTGTCAGTCATCAGCAGTGGAGGTCTTCATTGGTCGACTAGTCCCTTTGTGATTAGAGTCTCTTCTTAACGATATCACAGACAGGTAAGGTATTAAGGTATTACCAATGTATCTCATGGTTTTAATTACATCTGATTTAAAGCTATACACTAAGGAGCAGAGGGGTGAATCAAGGAAAAATGTGTCTTTGTCCCACACATTATGGGGCCATGCAAACTTTACAGGCAAGAAAATCCCAACAATGTATTGTGCAAATAGTATAGTATAGTGTGGTGGAGGAACACTTGCACTTTAAATACAATACACTTTATGTGAATAATCATTTCCCTCCCTTTATTCAGCACATACATAGTGTATAAAGGTGTGTATAAATATGTGTACATATATATATATATATATATATTTTTTTTTTTTTTTTTTTTTTAGTTTTCTTGATCATTTCTACTTACTATTTATTACTATTTACTATTTAATTTTTCATTTCGGTTACATTTAACTGCTGGTCAAACTTTTATAACCTGGTATGTGACAAAAAAAGCATCTTGAGTCTTGAACAATAACAGTCTGTGCTGTTTGTCATGGTTTGAGCTTGACCAATATTAATGATACAGAATACAAACAAAATTCACACAATTATATGTTTCCATATGCCACATTGTAGCAGGTGTTTGGGAAAAAAAATGTCTGTTTACAGCTTTTGCATTCACTAATTATTTTGTCCACCCTATACATATAGGCCTATACAACTTCTGTGGACAAAGTAAAAACTTTTATTAAGGCTTCATCAGACTGATGGAATAAATCACATGGCAGTACCTCTTTGCTGACTCAACTCCTCCTGTCTTTGGTGGGGTGATTTATACGGAGGAGCTCCTGCAGCAAGAGCTTTGGATACAAAACTATCCAGGAAAGAGAGTGAGGAGTCCACCTGTTCAAAAATAAATAATTACAGGTTCTCTGGATTCAATTATCATAGTAATGATTTGTGTTTTTTTAATCTCTCATTAAATGGATGTTTTTAAATCATTTTTACCTCCAGGTTGTCCCAAGAGGCGGAGTGGGGCAGTACTTGAACATGGAGCTGCGAGTCCTGGCTGAGTATAAATAACTCATGTGCCTGCTGCCGAAGCACCGTGTCCAGAGATGAGGACAGGCTTTCGGAAAGCTCCGCTGCAAGCGCCGCACAGCCCGGGTCCCTGCACAGCTTGGTGAGGCCAGACAGCACCCAGCTTTTAGTCTCGGAGCTCACGCCTCTCTGCTCTAGCAGCTTCTTCAGCAGCCTGATGACCTCCTGCGGGTCCATGTCCTCCTTTAAGCAGGAGTACTCTCCTAGCACCTAAAAAAAATGGAGAGAATAGTGTATTTACTGGTAGTAACATCAAACAATTTACTATGTAATGTATTTAAAGCAAAATCAGCATTATAAAATAATAAATAAAAAGACAACTGACTATTACTCTTAATAATAAAAAGCATTTATAAAATAAACATATCTACAAATTTTGATTAATATTTTTATTTAATATGAATATACTCACCCAGCTGATGACCTGTAAAAAGCACTGGGGCAGATGTGAACAGTCAGCCTTTAAAATGGCAATATACGAGTCCACAGCGTATAATTTCAGTTGTCTGTCTTCCTCCTCACTGTCTGTGCCTAACACACAGTCACAAATGAAATCAAATCATTTTCAGAACGGTTTTAAATGTGAGGACAATATTATGTTTGTCTTACCATCTGCAAGCAGTTTGAGGAAGTTGCTGGGAATGTCTGGCTGCATGAGTTCACCTCCAAGAGAGAAAACTACATTCATGGTTTGAATAAACCACTCATTGTCTGGGGCATATGTAGAAGATTTTTATAGGAATACAACAAAATAAAGTTTTTATTTTATACTTATTCCTGTTATAGTAATAATAGTTTCTTTAAAAAAAATAATAAAGCTCATCTGTATACATACATTTCATGTGAGGCAAGTTCAGGGCAAAATGTACTTTAAAAATGAAAGGGAACATCTAACATTAGTAAAAGCAGCAGACCCCAACGCGCCATGGTCCGGTTTAATGTCAGACAATATTTACGTGGACCAGCATTTAAGGTGTCGCGGATAAAAAAAAAAACAAAATAAAATAAAAATTTTGTAAATATAATAATAAACGCGAATCCACTGTATAATTATGTAAATTTATTAGCAGCGTCTTTCTGAAATGCGCTAACAACGATCAGAGTAACGTCCTCCTCTGCCCCTC
>JBBIGC010017640.1:0-12855 GCA_037576955.1 Lepidarchus adonis | reverse complement strand
TAAACATTTATCTTATATTTATAAATAAATCCATAACAAGTAACTCATATTGTAAATTGTATATTATTTTTTATCTTTACATATTGTTGCTGTTATGTATTATGTTGTTGTGCTTGAGGGACACCATCGACCGGAATCAAATTCCTTGTATGTGTTTACTTACATACTTGGCTAATAAACGCAATTCTGATTCTGATATTTAAGTTATCTGAAGGTTGGAAATACTACAATACCATTAAAACCACCTGTCCAATAGTGCTTAGGTCCCTCATGCTATTTCTGTCTGACCCTTTTATCAGAGCAGCATTAACATTTATATTATACAAGATCTCCCCTTTGGGATCAGACTAGATAGGCACTCCCCAAATGCATAAGTGAACCTTGGGTGCCCATGACCCGGTCAACGATCAGCAAGCCCTCATGCCTGTTGCAATAACATCTGTAGTCATGAAGATGTTTGAGAGGGTGCTGAAATCCATCATCTCCTCCTCCATCCCCATCACCCCAACACATCTACAGAGGATGCCATCACCCACGTCCTGCACTCCACCCTCAGCCACGTGGACAAGAAGCAGGGGAACTATGTGAGAATGCTGTTAGTGGACTACAGTTCAGCATTTAATACCATAGTGCCCAGTATACTGTTCTCTAAGCTGAAGGGCCTGGGACTCAACAGCCGTCTGTGCAGGTGGGTGTCCGACTTCCTCACTGGCAGATCACAGGTGGTGAGAGTCGGCGACTTAACATCCAGCAGCATCACCACCAACACAGGAGCTCCACAAGGGTGTGTGCTCAGTCCCCTGCTGTATTGTCTCTATACCCATGACTGTGTAGCCACCCATAGCACCATCACCATCGTCAAATTCACGGACTTCACAGTGGTGCTGGGCCATCTCAAACAACAATGAGGTAGAGAACCTGGCAATGTGGTGTCAGGACAATCGCCTCCAGCTGAAGACCAAAGAGCTGGTGATGGACTTCAGCAGGAGACAAACACCTGCAAATCAGTGGGACTCCTGTGGAGAAGGTGAACCGGTTTAAATTCCTGGGCATCTACATCACTGAGGACCTGGCATGGTCTGAACACTTCCACGTTCAGACCAAAAGAGCTATTGCACCACCTGTACCATCTGAGGAAGTTTGGGGTCTTTTCAAAGAGTGTCCTGACCCAGAACATCACGTGCTGGTTTGGGAACTACTGTGTTCAGGACCGTAAAGCCCTGCAGAGGGTGATTCGAGCAGCGAATCGATGTTGCAGGTCACCTCTGCCAACTCTGCAGCCTACTTGCTGCAACCATCAGCCAAAACATGTACGTGATTAAGAACATTTTAGTTGTGAAAACAATATGCTGAAGATTTTTCTCCAAACTGTTTTTTTTTTTTTAAAAAACGACCTTACCTGTAACATCAGGACAACGGTCTTCACTAGGTTCCACTGAGATTTCCTTCCATCCACGATCACAGTGAAACCTCTCGCTTTGCACTTCTCACTATGGGAGTAGGGGATGGGGGTCGGCACAGAGAGGGATAAAGCGAGGAGAGAGAGAGAGAGAGAGAGTTGAGTAACGTCGGTTTCACGTGATTGACATTTTTTGCTGAAAAATTTTCACAGAAAAGATCAAACACACAGATATGTTGGGAGAGAAGAATCGTGACTCGCCGTCTACATGTTTCTGTTCTTATCTGCTGCATCTACAACACAGGAGCTCATTTGTTTGCCAACGAGGTGGCACCGCATTGCCCCCGGGCAACACCAGTATTCCAAAAACACAAACCGCTGTGCCTGGGCATGGGCACATTTCTTGCAGGGCATTGTTTGGCAAGTCTGCTGAAACCAGAGGTGGGAAGCGTAGGCTGTTTCAGACAGCAGCAGGGATCTGCTGGCATTTAAACAGCGCTTTGGTTCAGCCTGGAAGCCTCGGGAGCGGGCGCTCATTAAAAGGCTCAAAAGATCATGAGTGGAGAGCAATTTGGTGAGTTCCAGAGCAAAAGCACAAGTGGAAAAACTGTAGGCCAAAGCTACACCACTGAAAAAAGAGCTTCTCAGGCTGTGGCTGCACCTCGAAACCTTTATCCTCTCCCAAAAGGCCCAGCACAATATTTTTCTAGCATTTTAGCTTTTCACGTGTGACGTTTCGTGGTTCTACGTACCAAAAATGGCTGTAAAACATGTTTTGCATGACCATTTTCCAACCTCTCTTCATCCCTTAGAATTAAAGAGGTTGTTTTTGTTATTGTGCCTTTCAGAGTGATCTATGTAAATGACCTCCACTCTGATTGGCCGAAAAGCTGTGGTGAGCTGTGGTCAGTGAACAGAGAAGAGAAAAAAAACGTCATCTTTTGGGGATTAGAGTGGCTCAGCTGCTGGATGCAGAATGGACCGTCATACCGAATACATTCAAAACAGCTTAGTTTCCATAGAAGGATGAAAAACTTTACACATTACATCAAACTGGAGAACGTTCAATTTTAGGCCCCGCCCACACAGGCATCTGAATCAGACGTTGTTCTGACATCTGTGACGTAAAGTGAGCATGGATCAAACGCTTGCTGTTTATCTATCCATGCGAGCAAATCAGAGTCCACATGGGCTTCCAGGACTCACATTCAGTCACTTGCATGTTCAGATGGAGTCAAAAAATAATGCATGCAGCTTTTCCTTGGCATTTATTTTAGCAGAGAACCTAACGAGCCCAAAAAATGTCTTTACTGCATTTACATGTCTTTAATTCGATGTTCTGGAGAAGCAGAAATGTCCCATTATTCTTCACACATTGAGCAGTCCGAGGTCCAACCCACTAGGGGGCGATGTTTTCTCTGCCTTCTCCACCGATGTTTAAGGTTCAGCTCTAATAAAGACACTGATCCATATTTCATTAATCCAATGAAGGATGAACCTCAAACCCGACAGAACAACACACATTACAGTCTGGACTGACTCATCACTGCCCCCACAGATCAACACACAACATTACAGTCTGGACTGACTCATCACTGCCCCCACAGATCAACACACAACATTACAGTCTGGACTGACTCATTACTGCCCTCACAGGTCACAGCTTGGGCTGCAGGTCGGTGTTCAACAGAGGTAAATGATTGTGAATGAATTTCATACTGAAGTCAAACAAGCACCACTACAAAACCTGGTGCACATTCATTAATCCAAGAACACCAGAGTGAACAAGGCCATAAACAAACGTCTTGCATTCCTGCCCTCAAAGCAAAGCCAGTGACCAGTTCAATGTAAAAAGAATGTTCCCAAAGAGAGCCACACATCAAATGCCTTTAAAAAAGAAAAAGAGCCAAAAACACTTTCAGAAAGGTCCTTAAAAATATGTCAGACAGAAGAAGAATTACTGCTGTTATGTTTCCCCATTTGAGAATATGACGGTGTGCATTACAGTTAGGTTAAAGGTAATACTAATAACACTGAATGCATTCTCTAAGAACTCTGTCTGCTCTGAGCTTTCAAGGGGTATTGACTGATGGTCCAAGAGGGAGCCCAAAGCAGTGTGAGTGCAGTCGGATTGAAAAGAGTGGCTAGATGAGGGGGTAGGAATTCTGAGTTATATACTGCTCATTATTTGATTGTGAGATACATTGCTTAAAAAAGTCTGCATAAGTGAATGAAACGGTCAAAGTAAGTGTTATTTTTTAAAATATTTAGGTGTAAACAGTAAAAAAAAAAAAAAAAAAATTCACAATGAAACTTAATTGTAGACAATGTAATATGAACAAAAATATTTTTAAAACTGTAGTTTAGCTCCATTTAGTGATCCCCAAAAAATGTACAGTTCAACATTTGCTATTCAATATAATACTACACACACAGAGCACATACAGAATACACTAAAACAGTTCTCAAGATGTTGGTGTAAAAGGATTTGTGGAAAATGATCCATATGAGTTCAGGACAGTCAGGTTCATTTTATTAGACTCTCAATCACTATGAAATAAATCTACAGCTGGAGTTTCTTCTCCACAAATGGTTAGTGCAGCTTTTCAGCCCAATAAAGCTGTCTGAGTACAGAGATCAACTGATAAAACAAGAGCAGTCCAGGATGTCCTGCTTGGAATGAACCCCTGCATCCCTCAGGTAAAGGTTTATCATTTTTAATATTGATCTTACCATTCTCCAACAACATGATACAATAGAATATTAGCCGCCTGTAGGTGTGCTCACCTGGGGATGCTGAGCAGGTAATCCAGAGTCGAACTGAGCTCCTCCATGCTGGTCTGGTCAGTACATAGTGGGATGGTCAAGATCAGACCACTGCGTCTGTCTTTTCCTCCTGAAAAATGTAAAATCAAGTGAATGACATTCAATTCAATTTAGTTGAATCCTGAGCAAGGTACACTGTCAATGCAAGAAATCTACAGACCGTCATGACTTTACGGCAAAAATTCCTCCCAGTACTTTGACGGCACCTTCTGATGTTCTGCTTATATATAAGGACACCCTTAATGCAGACATTACTGCTCCTTCAGTAGGTGTGTGATTTTAATTCTGTTACCCACAGGGGCCTAGTGGTTAAGACTTTGCCCCTGAGATCAGAAGGTCGCAGGTTGGGCACCAGTTCATTGCTCCCCGGGCGCTGTTGATGCCCGCTGCTCCACGTGTGATAGGTTAAATGCAGAGGACACATTTCGTTGTGGTGCACTGTGGTGGTGTGTTCACAAAGACACTTTAAAGCGCAGCATTAATGTTTTTTTGTGAGCTAGTCTCAGGAAGTATCTCACTGAGGTCACCTTCTGATCTTGTGGGTGAGGGTTGCACATGCTCCTTTACCTTCTCAGTGGAATCTAGGTTAGCCATCTTGCGCAAGCTGTAGATTTTCAAGTGAACTTTAAGATTCGTGTGATTTTTCCCCTTTAACACTAGAATTACTGACTGCATCAATTGATGCAAATCAAACAAATTCACTGCTATTTCTCATTGGAAGTTCTTGCTACAAAAATCTGAAAAATTCAGACTTTTAGCATTCTTGAACAACACATAGAAACACAAACTAAATTGCTGTTGATAGCTGCCCGCTGCTCCATGGGTTAAATAGAGAGGACACATTTCGTTGTGGTGCACTGTGTGCTGTGGTGTGTTCACACTTTCACTTTCTCAGCTGCGTCAAATAAAGCACCAATTGGGTTAAAACTGAGAATAAATGTAACACACAAGTGTGGAAAAAAAGCAAAATATAAAATACATCTGAAAAAGGCAAATGTATCATGAAAAAAAACCCCAGAAACTTTAAAGATAGCTTAGGTTTTATCAGGACACATAAATAAGTGGTCATCGCGGACAAGAATTATATAATTTCAACGAACCTGGGATCCCCAGACTTCCCTTTGCTTATTGACAATTTGTGATGATGTGATGTATATAAATTTTCACTAAACCTTTAGTTTAACATGCTATAAAAACACAGCCTGACCAAGACTGCTAACCTCAGCCCCTGTATAAAGACAATAATAACTGATATCAACTAGCCCTGGTAGAGTGGATTCACCTGCTGGACAGCATCATTTTTTGCATTCGCTGTGTTACTACTCAAGTTCAGGAACGGCCATGTCCTGTAATGTAGTAGCTCATCCATAATACTCAGCATAACAACATGGGCCACTACCACCTCCAACAGCCGTAACTTTACTGTGGGAAAAATGCTACATGTCATTTTATAGTGAGAATCTCAGACCTACCAACAACCATTAAACAGCAGAGCCATCACTCAAGCATTTCACCCTCATTATAGCTCCCCATACCCAATCTTCTCGCACTCCATTTGATTCCTCTAAGTGAGATGAAGTTGTTTCCAGATGTCACCGAGGCTGAGAACAAGGCTACAACACAGGCAACAAAAAAAGAACGGCTCCAGAATGAGTGGCGTTGTTGTGGAGAAAAGCCACAGTGTTAATGCTGGGCTTCAAGAACAAGACCCAAACATTCCCTCACGACTGCAGCAAACGAGAAGCTGGACTGGAATCTCAAACACGGCGATGTTAAGACTGATCTCGGCTTCTCCTCGAATGTAAGAGCTCATGTAGGGACATGGACATTAATCACAGGCGGACGGATGGTGCTGACCAACACAATGTCTGGTTAAACACATTTATATTAGTGTAATATCTTGGCATATAGTCTGCAGATGTTTCTGGACTGGTTTGGACCAGCGAGCACTATAGCACCATAACCAGCTATAAGCTAATTCAGTAGTAGTCACAAGAATATGGATGTGCCTCAATTATAGACTTTATTATTATTACCATTACTCATCCATTCATTCATCCTCCAGTTCAGGTTATGGGGAAGCTGGAGCCCATCCAGTTTACCCTGGACAGGAGGCCAACCCATCACAGGGCAGCACAGAGAGAGACAACCATTCACACTTATGGGCAACCTACAGTAAACCAATGGCCTTTGAAGTGGAAGGAAACCAGAGAACCCGCAGGAAACCCAAACAACCATGGGGAGAGCTTGTACACTACACACAGACCTGGGGATCAAACCTAGAACCTTCTTCCTGTAATGCAACAATGTCAACAACATCATTATAGTAGTATAGTAGTAGAACACCCTTATTATTGCAAATATTCACTCATTTTACCATTTCTACTGTGGGCTTAAGCTGTGGAGCAGCCTAACAAAAAAAAAACTCACTTCACCAATTTAGCTCATGGTCAGGACAGCTCTCGACCCAGGGATGAGGAATGGACAAGGCCAGAGAGACTAGGAGATAACCATAGCCCAAGGTTTGAATAGTTTTACAGTTTTGATTCGTTTTAATTTATTTATTTTTGACTTCAGATTATCAAATCTATTTTAGTATTAATTCGTTTTTTCATCATTTGTTAGCTTGTTTGGTTTTTATTTTTTTTTAAATGCTTAAATTCAGTTTAGATTTTATTAGTCTCAGTTATAGTTTGTTTATTTTTTTTGTAAAGCGCTGCATTAATGTTTTTTGTGAGCTAGTCTCAGGACGCATCTCGCTGAGGTTCCCTTCTGATCTTGTGGGTGAGGGTTGCACATGCTCCTTTACCT
This sequence comes from Lepidarchus adonis, assembly GCA_037576955.1. NCBI lineage: Eukaryota > Metazoa > Chordata > Actinopteri > Characiformes > Lepidarchidae > Lepidarchus > Lepidarchus adonis. Next base: position 5,819 of record JBBIGC010017640.1, on the reverse strand, counting down.
TCTCAGTGGAAGCTAGGTTAGCCGTCTTGTGCGAGCTGTAGATTTTCAAGTGAACTTTAAGATGCGTGTGATTTTTCCCCTTTAACACTAGAATTACTGACGGTGTCAATTGACGTAAATCAAACAAATTCACTGCTATTTCTCATTGGAAGTTCTTGCTACAAAAATCTGAAAAATTCAGACTTTTATATTTTTATAATTCTTGAAGAACACATGATAACCCAAACTAAATTGCTGGTGAAATGGGAATGTAACAGCAGTATATATCTAGAAAGACTGAGGTGCATCAATTGACTTACTATTATGCAAATAAATGGGTCTATATAACCGAGTCACAATAAATCAACTACAGCCAACTACTAGTGTCATACTGTTCAGTAACTGGTACTGGGTTCTCTTTCTGTTGGGTTTGGCATTTAATTCTTGCGCTGTGACCTTGTTCTCTTAATGTCTAGAGCAGGGGTGCTCATTACGTCGATCGCGATCTACCGGTCGATCGCGGAGGCAGTACTGGTCGATTGCAGCGTGACGTTAAAAAAATATTTGTCAGCCTATCAAACATCCCGTCACTTGATTGACATACAGGGCAACCATTCAGATTGTCCAGGACAGCAGTCATTTTTCTCTCAACTAACTTCAAAAGCGAAAGCGAAAGCCGCCATCGTTCCGGGTGGGTCATGAGCACTGTTCCCTCTAAGCTGCGCGCGTGCGCAATTGCGCACTGCTGACACAGTCTCCGCGCACACAAAATCTTCACTGCGCACGAAAAAATATCCAACCTGATTTGAAAATGAAATAAACACATAACAATTAATTCTTTGCTATTTTGCAATGTGAGTCAATGAGTAACCGGTGACTGGCTGCTCCAGCCAATGGTGCGATTTGCATACGTATTTACGCAGCTAATCCACGTCATTGACAGGTTATGGCCGCGTCCTCACGTGCCGCCGCCACCGGTGTGTTAGGGAGTGAAGACTTAATGAAACTAAAAAATGAAGATTTAATTGAAATCGCCCACTTTGCTCAGAAAATCTCTTGTATTGTTATTATTTTTATTTCAGTTAACAAAAATGTTTCTTAACTTTAGTGATTTTGTTAACAATAATGATCTTGTAGCCCACTGTGGGTTAGATTTACACATGCTCGATCCATGTACACTCACCTTTGATTGGTCACCGCATGTCTTTAGGCGTCTGTAAGCTCAGAGCCAGTGCACACCAATCTTTTCATCGAAGGGTCATTTTATTTATTCCATAAATGCGGATTCATTAAAGTTTTTAGCAGTTAAAAAAGCTTGTGAAATACAACAAAGAGAACTCAAACCAGCAAGATTTTACAATAACAGTGATAAGTGAGTTTTTTTAAAATGATCATATTCAAAGAATATCAAGTATTTTATACACATTTTATGTTTGGCTCCAACGGTCAATGCTAAAGGGCATTCAGGTTAAGAATTTCATCCTGATTCACTCGTTTAGTGTCACAGACATGGTTTACCTGATACCACATACAATATTAACAACCCTAAACATGTCAAAATTTAGTAAACGATGTAACTTGCAGTCGATCCTGAGGATTGAAGTCTGCCATAAAAAAATAATTTAACTCGGGTCTGAACTGAACCAATGAATGAGTGGAATGAGTGGATTATGAACTTGCTGCTTTAACCTGATAGTAAACTACAATAAGTAACCAAGTGATTAATATTTCACAACTATGTTGCATCACCCAGTTAGGTCAGGAGATGGACAAAATGCAAGACAATAATCTGAGTAAGTGGCTTACAAAGAGAAAAGAAAAATGAAATAAAAATAAAAAAAAGACTTTTTCCCAAACCGAGCTAATCAAGGCAGAATAGCAGGGGGTGAAGGATTTTGGCTAATCAGCCCAAAATCTTAATTAGGAATTAACTTTTATTGTGTGGATCCATCAAGGCCAAGCTTAATATGTGTAATAAAAACTGGAAAAAAATAGATTTTTTTTTCCTGTATTAGGATGTTGTGTGATCATAAAGAACATTATCCAATATACACTCACTAATGCTAGTCACACAATGGAAGTTATGAAATTACCTAATGAAAAATGCTGTTCAAATCCATCGAGGAAGTCTTTAGAAATCAGTGAAGAATAAACATTTACTCCCATGTCATAATCTTTCAACTCACGTTTCCTTTTCTTTATTCTTCCAGTGAGCTTTGATGGACAGGTGCAACTGGATAAAACGCTAAGCAGAGAAGCATGCAGAGTTTATTTTGCAAGGATCCTGAAGCTGGCCCTTCATTTGGTAAGACAGCTACAATGGCAATGAAAATATTGTGTTAATCATATAGAACTTACTTCTGTATCATTGCACATATATAGGACGACATAAATCATAAATGTTCCTGAACCTGGAAGTTGCTTCTGACAAAACCTTCATCCAAATGAATAAATGTAAATCAAGCCAGTCTCAAATTAAGTGATTCAATAAGTTGAAAAATGTATTGCTCTATGAGTAATATACAGGTAAAAGTATACAGGAGGTCCTCAACTTACGACGCATGGTGAGGAACGGGAAGTCGAAACCCCCTTACATAAGCGCCTACGTGTGTGATGCCCTGGGGACGTTCCTTTGTCAGTCCACCAGAGAAAGACACTCACACCTGAGGCTCTGTTTCACTTTTTTCTGAGCGTTTTATTATATCTACTTCCAATAACTACACCCCATGAAAGTTGTTGAACTTCACAACATCTACAGTTTGCACACAGTACCTGTATATCTGTGTGGTGTACACCAAAGACAGGTTTGCAGGACAAGAACCAAATAACCGTGAAGCATGGTGGTGGAAAAGGTATGGTGTGAGGTTCCCTTGCTACAGCAGGGACCAGGCAACATGCTGTCATTATTCCACTATGAATTTTGAATTGTATCAAAGTTCTTGAACATGATGTATAATGATCATCTGTCAAAAACGTGAATTTTGAACTAGAGGTGGACCTCAGCGCGGGATTATTACAGTGGAGAGAATGTTACTAACCGAATTCATCAAACTAATGGAATCTCCCTCCCCTCTCTGTACCCCACCTGTACCTGGGTATACTAAGAAGGATGAACTTACAAGCTAATGTGATCTTCACAGGAACCAAGAGAGAGGCAGAGAGAAATTTTACCATACAGAGCGTCCTCGAGTTACGTCACACTCAAGATACGACAACTTGTAGTTACTTAACTAGCTCCTAAAAATGTCAATAAAATTTACGGCATTTTTGCTCGAAGTTGATGTGAAATTGTGTGTTTCATTGGGAGCAATGCATTGTGGACCATGTCTTGCTTGGTACAGAAAAATAGGTGGGTAATATGGGCGGAAAAGAGGTAGAAAGAGTTGCTTTCTGGGAGTAGCATCGAGAGCACGGGTTGGCAGTACATATACGGTAATATTAAGCAATTTCCTTAGGAACAATAAAGTTTTTCTGATTCTGATAGAATGAAGTTGAATGCCTACTAAATGCTTTACGGTAACGTGGCGAGAGAGACTGGCATTAGCGATATGTGTGCTATGGTGCACTTCCATGTTTTTATGGGATTTGACATGTTTAATGAGGAGCAATGCATTGTGGACTATGTAGTGTCTGGTGCTTGAAAATAGGTGGGTAATACGTGGAGAAAATAGGTGGAAAGAGATGCTTTCTGAGAGTATTGGCGAGAGACAGTTGGCAGCACATATACGGTGGTAGAATGCAGTTAAACGCCTACTAAACATATGATAAAACGGCGAGAGAGACTGGTGTTAGTTATATGCATGAGTTCCAACAAATTTAAAAAAAAACATTGGTGGACCTTCCATCTAAATGAGCCCAAGTCCCAAAAATCTAAATCTGTACACCATCTCCTCAGCATCTCCTACATAAATGGTGACATATGCTGTAGTCTATCTGCAACAACCAGCTCTTTAGCTTCGCTGACATTAAGAGAGAAGTTGCGGTCACAACCCCAATCTGCAAGAGATGTGACTTTCATTCTGCAGGCTGTTCCATCTTTACTGCTAATTAGGCCAACAACAGTGATGTCCTCAGCAGAATTGATGATTGGCTTGGTGCTGTGTCGGGTCACGCAGTCATGTGTAAACAGGGAAGAGCATGGGACTCAAAACCCTTCCTTGTTTTCCCAGTATTGAGAATGAAGGTGGAGGAGGCAATATGCCAATATGCACATGATGATGGTGAGAATATCCAATTGCACAGAGTAGCGCTGAAACATAGCTTCTGAGTTAATTTGCATTTTTAATGCAAAGCTGAAATAATATATATATATATATATATATATATAAGAACAGTGAAAATGACTATTTGTCATTGTAAACACACCAACCCCCATCACATGTGCACAGGTGGAGCAGTGGGCAGCGATCAACAGCAGTGAAGCAGGACAGGAACTTGCTCAGTGGTGCCTGAGATATGACTTGAACCCTCGGATTGCAAAGGCAAGGTCCTAACATCTAGGTCAACACTGTATTGGTCAGGACTGTCCCATGAATGGCTTCCTTAGTAGGCAAACTACGAGGAGTCTGGACAGATCATTTCGTTTGCTTAGAGACATGAACTACAGTGGTGTTTCTGAAGCAGCTGGGAAACAGTAAACTGAACAGAGATTAAATATGATTAAATTATGAAAATACATAAATGGACACTGCAGGAATTTTTTTACAAGCAACCACTGATTCAATCAGATCCAGCTACAAGGCCTTCAGCAACAGAGAGACACTGCGGTCATGTTGCACTATGGGAACTCTATTCTTCAGCTCAAAGTGTGAATAAACTATGCTTTATTATTTACTACACAAAAAAAATTAAGTGAAATCGTAAAAGTGACCATTTTTCATTGTGAACACACTCAGTGGACCACAATGAAATGTGACCTCTACTTTTAACTCATCACAACCATGGAGAAGTGGGCAGCTATCAACCAGGGAGCAGTGTAGTGGGTACGGTACCTTATCCCCTTTGTTAGAAATAAAAAAATATTTAATAAATAATTGCAGATGTCAAAATGATGGTTCCAAGTGAAATGTAAATTGATTTTTAACCATAGACTTAAATTATTCAGAGTATAAAGCCTTAAAAGTGCTTTTTGGGTCAAGCCTTCTACATTCTATATGGAAACCATTTACAAATGGTGTTCAGTTCACAGTGGAGAAGCATCAACCCTCAAACTTCTTACCTGACAAGAACGCCAGCTTCTTCTTCAGCACAGGCAGCATGGTAGAGGCCTCCATCCTGGACTGAGTTGGTCCTCAATAGAGACTGAAAAATGAATTCAAGTCACTAGAGGCAAATGTAGATCAAAACTAATTATATCACTAGAGGATAAAATCTCATATTGCACTGTAGCAGTGTAGATATCAAATACAACAAAACAACTACAGGAGACAAACATGTAACAAGTGTGGACAAGGACGGTCACAATTATTGTGGTACAAGTTCCAGACCACAGTTCTTGGAAATAACCACTATAATTATTGACAATAATTAAATTCTATAAATCTATTTAGCTAGAATGTGAATGTGATCCATGTTCATCAGTTGGTTTGAAATAAATCTATAAAAATAAAGGCGGCAACCATCACTGAGTCACATCTTTTGCTGCGATAACACATTGAGAAGTTAGCACTAAATAATAGCGACAACGTATTACCAAGAGAAATGTGTAAGCATTGACTAAAAATATGTTAGATTATGAGATGGCAGACATTTGTTTTAACGCACATCATAACAGTGACGTAAAATACATTGTTAGTTTGTAAGTAAAAACAGCAAGTAGGATAAGTCTGTAAACTTGGCCA
>JBBIGC010017632.1:0-28210 GCA_037576955.1 Lepidarchus adonis | reverse complement strand
TGTAGCACTTACACTGTTTTCTATGACTAAGAAGATTGTATTGAACTCCCTGTAACTCGCACATCAGTATCGTCATGCTGATTGTTTCCTGTACCTGGAAGTCGCTTTAGACAAAAGCGTCAGCCAAATGAATAAATGTAAATGTAAATGTTAGCAGATTAGAGACCATGATTGGACATAAAAGGAGCGTCCACCAAAGGCTCAGTCTTTACAAGCAACGTTGGGTCATGGTTCACCACGCCAAATGTCATGGGCGAATTGTCAGTCAAAAGAGCAGTTTTTCATCTACAGTACATAAGACTTAGGAAATCTGGAGAAATCTTAGTCTTAATCTTGGTCTTGCAAGAAAAACTGCCAAGCTATTATAATTAATATAACCACATGGATTCCGTTGTTGAGATTTAAGAGAGACGATGATGCCATCAAAGTGCGCCTTTTCACAGAAATCAAGAAAACAGATTCTTGACTTTGTTGCAGTTTGCAAAATGTCCCAACTTTCTGGAAATAGGGTTTGTAGTATGGACTACTTTAAGGTAAAAGTGCATTTGGCTTATTTATCCAGTGACTGTTTTGTACCATTTCTACACAGCCTGAACTGAAACTACGTTATGCACCTGAAAGGCTTAAGAAATGTATCTAACACATTAAATTACACCATGATGGTCTTTAAGACAATAACACATGCTTTATTCATAGGTGTTTCATGCCCCTCACTCCCTTGAGGCACAGATCTTGCAGGGTCATCCATTCCTGCATTCATTATTCACAAGCAACATCTCTCAGGCTCGTTTTCCATTTACAGATGAAGCCTGGACTCATTTTGATAACAGTCAAACTCTTTAAATCAGGTACATAATGAATGATGGCACCTAAAAATCTTCTGCCAACAGATACTGGATGTGCTGCAATGTACCGGTACGGTTCCATTGTTGTTTTTGGGCCTTGCGCCACATTTCATCCCACTTGACTATGGCCACCAGTTGAATAAATGAAGCAAAAATATATCAAAAGACAATAATTATATTTTGTTTTCAATTAAACATCAATTCACAGAAATAAACAGGAAACAGCAATGAGCTTTTATTTATTTTTTAAACACACAAAACTGAAATTTTATTAACTGTTTGGCTGTGTTCCCATTGGATTCTGCTTTGCAAGAATCTCTTAAAAGGTCAGCCACCGAGACAGAATAAGCTCAGGGAACATGTGATGGCCCATAGAGGTCTTTGTGAAGGTCCAGAATGCAGTGTAAATCATAGTGAAAGGGTGAGAGATTCACACAAAAATTAAAAATGAGGGTCCCAAAGATCAAGAAATCATATTTCAGCAACACTACTGTTCCTCAGCCTGTGAAACTACACTACTTTTCAATACTTTAGAACGGAATGTTTCCACTGGGTGTGCCTGGATACCAATTGAAGTTATGGGCTTATTTTGACAGTTGTGCTCATAAGTTTACATACCCTGACAGAATTTATGATTTTTTGGCCATTTCTCAGAGAATATGAATGATAACACAAAAACTTTTCTTTCACTCATGGTTAGTGTTTGGCTGAAGCAATTTATTGTCAAGCAACTGTGTTTAAACTTTTAAATCATAATCACAACAGAAACTACCCAAATGGCCCTGATCAAAAGTTTACATGCCCTGGTGATTTGGCCTGATAATGTACACACAATGTGACACAAATGGGTTTGAATGGCTATTCATCTTCACCTGTGATCTGTTTTCCTGTAATTAGTATAAAAGGTTAATGAGTTTCTGGACTCTTGACAGACCCTTGCATTTTTCATCCAGTGCTGCACTGATGTTTTTTGGATTCATGGGGAAAGCAAAAGAATTGTCAAGGATCTTTGGAAAAAGGTAGTTTACAGGAAACAGGAAACAGGAAATTAATATAAGAAAATATTAAAGGAATTGAGAATGCTAATCAGCAGTGTTTAAACTCTAAGAAGTGGAAAATTAGATGTTCTGTTGAAACCAAACCAAGGTCAGGTAGATCAACTAAAATGTCAGAGTCATTTGGGTAGTTGTGTTGAGATTATGATTTTAAAAGTATAAACATTGTTGATTGATAATCACTAACCGTGAGTGAAAGAAAAGTTTTGTGTTGTCATTTATATTCTCTGAAAAATAGTTAAGAAATCATCAATTCTGTGAGGGCATGTAAACTTATGAGCAAAACTGCAGTGTCTCCTAAGGAGAAATAGGCACAAAACACTTTTTGGGCAATTGTTTTGACAACCTTTTTCAAAAATTCCAAAATTTGTATGGTGAGTTGAACTCTAGGAGGCACATGACCCATAATCCAGCACTTCACTTCTCAATATCTTGTAACATAAAGGTTCAAATCACACAAAAGGTGCATGCATTTGCATCATAGACTCATTTTTTGGAAATACATAATATGTGAAAAATCAATAGCCCAGTTCAGTCATTAATTAACTGAATCAATCAAATTTTTTGGAAAGCTGAGGTTAATTTTGCTAACAACACCTAGGTCTGCTTACTGTGAGATCTGTTCAGTTACTAAATTACTAAAATAGAACACGTTTGACAAAGTGAAGTAGGCTGAAGTTCATTATACCATGATCTAAAGAAACTTCAGAACATATGAGAAACACAATATTTGACATCTATCAGAGCTACAAAGCCATTTTCAAGGCATTGAAGTGAACCACATTGAAAGCCTTTCACAAATGGAGAAAAGTGGTACAGTAATGAAAACTTTTCTGTGGACTTAAGACAAACTTTTTGGAAGGTTTGGGACCTATTGTATCAAACATAAAACTAACACAGTATTTCATAAAAAAAGAACATCATACCAACAGTCAAGTATGATGGTGGTAGTGTCTGGGTTATGCAGCAGGACAATGATCAAGAACACAGCAACAAGTCCACTGGATGACTAAAAAAAACTAAATTAAGGTTTTGTAGTGGCCTAGTCAAAGTCAGGACTTAAACCCAATTGAGATGTTTTGGCATGACCTTAAACAGGCTGCTTGTGCTTGAAAATCCTCCAACGTGGCCTAATTAAAACAAATTTGCAAAGAAGAGTGGGTCAAAATTCCTCCACAGGGATGTGCATGACTCATTGACAGTTATTGCAAAAGGTTGATTGCAATAACTGGCACAATATTTTCCAGTGTGCATTTGACCAAGGTTCCATATTATCTCACAATACCTAGTAAAAACAAGTAAACACATGAAAATATATTTCTGAGGTTTAACTTAACTTAACTTAATGAGACGATTATAATATGTACTGTTTTTCAAAGTTTACTTAGGCTTTTGCCTTTTGTTAATTGAAAATCTATGCAAATGGACTCTTTGGACTTTTCACTTTATGTGAAAGAATTTGATCTGGATATGTTGTGATGCAGGGCAGCTATTGCTGATGTTTGTGGTTGTGGTGGGTGTGGTCAGTGGTGGTTTCAATTGTGTTTGTGGATCAGAGGCAGGGTAAAAAGTGGTAAAAAGTGGTGGGACCAAATGACAAGAGGTTTTGGAAACCAGTCCACACAGTATTATTATTCCTATGGGAATGTACAAAAAGAAAGTTGGTTCTGCATCACATATTACAGCTTAAACATTGGGAACTAAAGCCTTAACACACTATTAGATACATACAGATTCAAACATGTAGTGTCATGTACACAGTACAACAAGCAGTTGCAATGTCCAATTAATTCTTACATTGTAAGTCTTCTGTTCTGCCAAAATAGCAATAATTTACTATGTTACAGTTTGCTGAGTAATGAAGCAATCTACAGTTCAGGATGTACAGAATCAGTATCAAGAAGCAGTTGTGGCATTGATAAAATGCATATTGCATTATTGCAATATGTTGCAATAATGCATATTGCATTTTATGTTGCAATAATGCATATTGCATTTTATCAAATGCTGTATCAGACACAGGAAGACAAAGTGAATTGTGCATTATTGTGAGCTACAGATAGCTGACAGTAACCAATATTTAAAATCTTTAAATCTTTATTGTTGTTATGTTTGCACATAACGAAATTTAGTTTGACAGCTCTCAGCAAATATAACAATACACAAAATACAACAGTACACAAGTGAACGGCATACAGACCTTAAGGTCACTATGGAGAATGTGCAAAAACAAATGTTGTGGAAGATGTGCAAAGAAGAGTAAGATATCCATAGAAAGTTGTATTGACATGGAAATTGAAAGGAGATATGTAATTATTGGATTTGATCATATGAATGAGTGTGTGACGGGCTGCAGGGGAGCGGATGGATTGAGATTGAGAGATCAACTGATTGATGGATGATTGACCAAAAGGACTGATGTATTGGTTGCTGATTTGATCGACTAAGAGATTGATGGTTAGATTGATGGCTGTGTTCTACTAGTTTGGGCTTGATTAGCTGTACCTGTTTGAAAGCATGTCTGCATCCCAAACAGCATACTGCCACACTAAATCGTTTGTAAAAGTAGTATGCTACCACTGGAATTGGGAGACTCCTCTAATGAGAGAGTCAGTGTGAGTGCTCCAGGTGAGGTCCTCAGCGATGTGGACACCAAGGTACTGTACCTGAAGCCGCTGACTCTCCACAGTGGTTTTGTTGATCTGGATGGGGGGTGAGTGTGGTTCCCACAATGTCTCTTGAAATAAATCACCATGTCTTTTGTTTTGCTGATGTTCATGGAGAGATGACTGTACTCATACCACTTCACCAGGTTGTTCACCTCCTTCCGTTAGGCCCTCTCATCTTGTGATGAGGCCTCCCACCACTGTGTCGTCGGCAATCTTCACAATGGACTCAGTGGCTCAGACTCAGTCCACTGTGTAGATGGAGTACAATAAGAGACTTAACACACACTCCTGGGGGGGGCTATGTTCAGTCTGAGTGTTTGGGAGTATACATCTTCCACTCTCACTGTCTGTGGCCTTCCAGTACACCAGTCTACACAAGGATGTGCTGAAACATTTCTAAGAGACTGTGGGGGATTATGGTATTGAATGCTGCACTATAGTCAATGAACAGCAACCTCACTCAGTTCCCACCTCCATCATTGAGATGGCTCAGCATGGTGTTGATTGATTTGTCTGATCATTTCCCGGTTCTTTTCAGAGTCAAATGATGAGGCGTTGAATACGTTTGCTATGGAGAGAGTTTAGTTTCAATATTATCAAATGAATATCACACCATTTACGAATATATTTCTTGACTCAGAAACAAATGTAACAAGATTCACAAATATAATTCATGACTTACAAATAAATGTAACACCATTTACAAAAGCATTTGTCAACTCCAAAAAAATGTTATGTGATGCACACTGTATATATTCGTGAATCCCCCGACATTTATCCCGCTCTCGAACTTCAGCTGATGTGATTGGCTGTAAACTTTGGAGACATATAAACTTTGGAGGCTAGCTTTTGAAAAAACACATTTGTGCATCCAGCGTTGTCAGGGAAGTCTCAAAAATCCACAAATAAATGAAGGGGGATTCACAAATATATACAGCGGTTTGTAAATGCAGGTTTATCTGTTTGTGAATAAATATAACTGCACTGACATTTATACATCATAACATTTTTTTGGAGTTGACAAATGCTTTTGTAAATGGTGTTACATTTATTTGTAAGTCATGAATTATATTTGTGAATCTTGTTACATTTGTTTCTGAGTCAAGATATATATTCATGAATGGTGTGATATTCATTTGATAATATTGAAACTAAACTCTCTCCATAGTTTGCATGCAAGTTTATTGAGACAAAAGAGAGAGGAAGAAAAATTGTTGGGCGCTCCCTATGTGTGATCTGTCTGCCATGTCTCTCTGTTTGAAATTATGTGTCAACAAGCAGGCCTCATCTAGGCCCGAGAAGACTCTCTCAGGTGGCGAGAGAGATGCACAGAAGGTTTGATGTCACAGCAAGGAGTAACCTACATACATGTGTTTAACAGATGCACACAGAATGTACAGATCATATTCTAAATGGGACTATCTACATGGTGGTAAATAGTGTGGCTAGCTGGTCTGCGCACAGTCTTAGCACACTACCCGGGATGCCATCTGGTCATGCCCTGAAAGTGTCAGTGGTGCAGTTCTCAGGTAGCACGGGGAAACAGACATTTCAAAACACGCAAAGAAAGCATTCATCTTATCAGCTGGCACCGGATTGATGCTTCCCATGCTGAAAATGCGACTCAACCTTGTCCCTGTAGCGCAGTTTTGCCTCTTTCACAGCCCTCCTCAGTCTGAAACACGCAGCCTTGTAGCCTGACATGTCACCCGAAGTGAGTCCCGTGTTGTACTCTGTATTTCATGTTTGAGAGCGATGTGAACAGACGAACCAATTCTTGAGTTTTGGTTGGGAAAACTCAAACGATTGCGTCTACCAGCGTGCCAATAAAGCTAAATGATACATCTGCAAACTTGTTGATGTTTGCAGAAGTAGATGTTCCAGTCTACATTACAGAGCATGTCCTGCAGCGTCACCTCTGATTGGGCAATCCAGTGTCTGATCTCTCTCATAACCGTAGCTTTCTGTAGGACTGTCTTGGGTGTAAGAAGGATGGCGGCTTGATCCAACTTTCTGAAAGCAGGTAGGAAGGTGGCTTTGTAACCCCCTTTGAGCAGACTGTAGCAGTGGTCCAGTATTCTGTCACCTCTAGTAGGGCAGGTGACATCGGGATGCATCTAATTTTCATGCCGTCTGCTTCAGTGTATGTGTGTGATTGTTATACCACGGAACTACGTTTTTTTCTTTGATTTTCTTTTGTTTCAAGGGAGCTACATTATCTAAGGTAGAGGAAAAAATCGATTCTAAACATTGAGATGCTTGTTCAAGTCAATCACCCAGCAGTGCTAGACACCAGCCCTCCAGGAACCCTGTTGTAGAGCCTTTCTGGTTCTACCATATCGTGGCCAGTTTATCTTCTAACCCCTACTTGTAATAATCACCGCTCACCCTAGACGACTGCCTATACCCCCTGTGCCATGAGCCACCACTGGGAAGAGAGTGTACAGGCTGGAGACTCTGATGGAATAAGTGAATTATAGTGTAATCAAGAGAAACACACATCACCTACTGCATTATCTGTCACGTCTGAAGAAGCATCCAAAGAACATGTTGAAGAGCAGAGTGTGTAATTAAAGAAGTCAACCTTTATTCGTCTGACATTACTGCAGCACTGTTTCCCACATCTCCACAAGAAGGTGCTGATTCAGTGGAGATGTTTGTAAGAAGAAAGACTGGACTCTGCATTAGATGCTTTAGAAATGAATGTGTAAGGAGCCAGGGTGGGTCTGGCCAGACTGCTGCTCCAGCCTCAACCAATAGAGGGATTTTTTACCACTGAGAATATAAACCACCACATGCCTGGGATCCCATCTCGCCATTCGGCCTAAACAGTGGGAGCAACTGGGCAAATTTACCTACAACTGACACAATCCATAGACTGTGCTGTCAAACTTAGAGCAATATTTGTTTTTGCCCTTGTGCCCTTTAAACAGTGCTTTCACAGGTAGCAACAGCAGTAGGTTTTAAGGATCTCCACAGAAGGATAAGATCATTCACAGTCACAGATCTTCAATACATTATCTTTTTTCAGAATAAATCAATTCAGTATAAAAATAAGTCACTAGTAAAGTGGTGCTATTGTTCAATGTAGACGCTGCAGTGGTGCTCAATTGCTGTGGTGTTCCAGGTGGTTGCTACTGTATTAATAGACAGTTTCTACTAAATCTCTGGTTGCTAGAGAGTTGGTCAAATGAATCTTGTTTGTTCTACATCATCAACAGTGTCCATTCAGCAGATTTTCCTACAGGACGACCTTTTCAATGAAACACACTTCATTAAAACATCATTGTGTCCTACACGAATCCTTGGATGGATAGCAGAAAGAAGTGAGATGATTACCTGCTGGAAAGTGTTTCTCCTGGTTCTCGTTGGTGCAGTCAACAAGCAATGGTTCCTCTCTGTTTTCCTTTAAAACAGAAAAGATGATTTTGAACAATCATTACAGATGCAGAGGTGGAAAAAACAAACTTATCACAATGTTCTGAATAAAACATAATCCATTTGTAGAAACTGAGATTGTCACATGGAAAACGAGACTGAAGCATAAAGGTCTTAGAGAGAGTGAAAAGTGTAACATTAAGAAGGAATGTGATGTCACACATAGACAAGGAGCAGAAGAATGAAGAAGTTTGAACACACAGAGTAAAGAGGCTGGGAAATGGTTGTGTGAAAATAAACTCTAACTGTTGTTGAGAAAGTGAAATAAAATAAATCCACCCTGAGCTTGAAATATCATTATGTGAATAAATGCAATACCTTGAAAAGAGATTTTGGTTTCCTGATGGTGAAGAAGGTGAACACAGATTGTCTTCATCCTAGATGGATATTTCTGAGGCCGGACATACACACGTTCCAGATCATTCTTCAGATAAATCAAGAACTTCCTCACTTGAATGGACATCATGGCTTCATTCCTCACAGAGTGAGACAAGTAGTCCATCATTTTCCTCACAAGGTCTGACTTGGCCACTGATGGACATAGTCATCTTAGATCTTAGACTATACAACATCTTGTGTGTACACGTGCATGTGAGAGGGGAGTGCAGACCAGTCACACTGGACCAGCACCAGTGAGCAACAATAGTTTGACGTTAATGTTGAATTTAAAATGACTTTTATTTGTAGGTGAAGCCAATTCTTCCCTCTTCCTTCCTTATATTTTATATTTTATATTTAAAAAGACAGTTTAAACATGAAGTAATAGAATGTGTTAATAAGCTTTTTGTTCATTATTACAGTTCAGTGTGAATTCACTGTAATGGTTCATCTGAACACACACTGGAAATGTGATAAATGGCCAATTTTATGGAAAACTCAATCACTCCCCAGTCCATACAGCACAACCTGAATACATAGCTGCAGAAACAAGATTTTAATATATTTTTAATGTATTGTTTATTATTGAATTGGGAAAATACAATGCATTTACTTACACCATCAATATACAATATTCAACGTTCCTTCCTCTGCTCCTCATCTCCAGTCACCAGGAAGTTCTTCAGTGTCCAGTGGCCATCACAGAATGGAGTCTGTTTGTGCCCTGAAGACTATATTTGGCTTCACAGATGATGTCTTCAGCCGCATCCACACAAAGGTCACTAAAGGCATGAAGAGCTTTCTGCCACCAGACTAGAAGAACGGTCTGAATAAGTAAAAGACTTTCACCCTCACCTCTGCTATATTAGACGAGGTGCTGCATCAGGTACGAGACTAAAACTGAATTTATTATTCACATGCAGAGTTTTCACCAGCGCTGATGAGCTCACACATCCATGAACATCACACAGAACCTCCAACACAATATCCCATTCATTTTCCACTATTCGTTAAAGAAAAAGTCTGGCAGAAAAATGTCCTTGACTCTATTATTCCACTGGGAGCGGATCAGACATGTTTAGCATGAGATTTTCTTAGATTTGCTGAATGTTTCCATAAAAGATTCAATAAAGAAGATATGGATTTGATTGATAATCAATAGTCCTCATTCACTGATTTTACAAAAAGCTTAATGATCGTCACCGGTGAGGGGGCTTTACTCACTCTGGGCTTAATAACCTCCTGTCCCATGGGAATCACTGGAACACAAGGCCTCTCGTGGTTTATTGCCTTATTCTTGTTTGGTGAAAGCTTCATCATAAGTGTCATCAGCTTCTGAAGACCTCACATCACCATCAGGTTCTCCAACATTACAGATTGTATCTCTCTTGGTGAAGGTGAACTCCACTTGTATGGACGCCTATGGACGTAGAAGATAAAAAGTACCAGCAAAGCAAGGGGTGAAAAGCTGATCTTTTCCACTGCCAAAAAACTGCTGAAGTTTTGGCACCTGTGCAGAGTTTCTGGCTGGATGAGCTCCTTCCATGGGTCATCTGTAGACATCCAAGAAGTAGTGGACAATGACTGTCCCTCGTAACAGCAGAGGCAGTGAGTGCTGTATTGGAGATGATGATGAGCACTTTCAGTGAGGGAACGAAATGTGGGTCACAACAGAAGGTTATTGTTGTTACTCCAGTGCAAGCAGCAAATACCATCTCCACATTTACTGGTTCACCTCCCAGCACTTGTTCCCTTATCTGTATAACTAGTTGGGATGTGTTCCGTAACCAGGTGAGATCAGATATTATGTTATCTAATGTTTTCAGGTTTTTGATTACCTGTAGAAAGAAGCTGTTGGCCAGTTTTGTTGCCAAAACTTGAAAGTCTTGACACTGTAACATTTGCCTGATGCCTGAGTGTGTGTTGTGGGGGTGTATTGTCTCTGATTATTTAGTGGGGCCTCTTTATGACCCTAGTCAGATCAATCTGTAGTGGGGGGAAGGCTGCTCCTGCAATAAACTATGCTGTTATACTCACACACTGTGATTTCTGTCTTGAGCAGAGAAGCTTCAATACTATATCCTTTGACAGAGCTGGTAAGAACGTTCTTGATCAGACTTTTGTAGTAGTTACTGAGAATTTTGTCAGACATGCCAAATTTCCTTAGGAAGTACAGTTGCCTCTAGGCCTTCTTGATGATGTTCTGGGTGTTGTGGGACCAGATGATCTTTTTTGATGTGAAAACTGAAGAATTTTAAAGTTTTCACCCTCTCCACCTCTGTCTAACCTATGAAAAATGGCTCCCCTTTCCTCTTTTCATAAAATAAAGTGGGGGAATTAAGTGTTGAGTGTATCAACATTTTGTTCAGTAAATTTATTTCCAATTTGGCTATTCATAACAAATTTCACCGGTCATCAAGAAAACCATGAATGAAAAATAATAATAATAATAATAATAATAATAATAATAAGGCAAGGCAAGTTTATTTATATAGCACATCATCATATACATGGTTATTATGCTTTACAAAAATAAATGGAAAGTGAAGAGGAATAAAAACGAGCACATCGAATAGGAAAAAAGAGAAACAATAATATTAATAAGCATAACAAAGCAATCAAAAGATCCTATACCATAACACAAAACATTGAAAGAAAATTTTTATATGTATCTAATGTATGTAGCTAAGGATTGCATATAATTTTAGAGATTATTAAAAGAAAATTGCATAAAAATGTAAAGATGTTTAATAAAAATAGCGTTGAGTTTGTTTTTCATATATAGTTTGTAACAATATCAACACAAAACTGCTCACATATTAGATTACTGCCCCAGGAACACTCTATCTACTCCTTTACTAAAACTTAATCTCAACTTCCGCTTCAGCGTAAGAAAGGCGGGGTTTTCTACGTTGAGCTACTGTGGATTGGGCGATTGTCACGTCAATAATTTCCTCGCAATCGATTGGCTGATTCATATGAAAAGGGGCGGCCCCTGTAGCTGCTGCGGTTAGTGCAGCTATGGACGCTGGAGTGTTGATTTGGGGATAAAGGATTTTATATTTCATCAGTTTTAGGGTCATTCACAATTCTTAAATGCGACCTTTCTGATTGTAATAGGGTCGGTTTTTAAATTTTATTTTTTGCTGTGTTTAAAATCCAGCCAAAGGTTTGAGTGGCGAATCTGCGGCCTGTTGCTGTCAGACCTGGTAAGGAGCGAAATTTGAATTTTGCAGTTTAACGGCTCCTCCAGAAATGATTTGGTAAAGCGGTTATTTGTCGTCTGTTTTATACAAAAGAAATAAAATATACAGGATTCTGAATGTAAAGGTGAGGTGTGTTTCTGCTAAAGTAAACTTTGTTGAATAACTTTAGACTTGACTTTAGTCGAACCAGCGTTACATGAGCGACTGAAAACGTCTTTAACACACATTTATCTGTTTTTATCATTAAGATAACGTTCAGCTGTACTAAACGAAATGGTTTGCATTTGCTTGGCTTTCCCCTTTCTTCTCTTAACTGATCTGATATCTCATTGATTAACATTTTAATCAAGAAATCCTAGTTCTAATAGGAAAGACAGATCAGTATATTATAAGAGAGATTTTTTTGTTGACCAGCTGCTCTTCTTGGTTATTGTCTTTGTTGACCAGGTTATAAATTGGACTTTATCATCAACTAAACATGGACAGAACAGAGATCTTGGGCAGCCGGACCCCCTTGGGCACCCTCTCCCCATCCCAGCAGAACACTGAAGCCAGGGATGCTGATTTCTCCAACCTTACCCCGTCTCATTTTGGCATATCGACAAGCAGCTTTTTACCATTGTCCAAGGGAAAAGGTGAGAGATGACTAAGCATTTCCTGCTTATCATCAGGCCAAGATGGTGAAAACATATGAAAACCATACCATTCCAAAACTACTGCAAAAGAACCCAGAACTATTGCAAAGAAATGCAAAAACTCACAAGTTCTTGCAAATTTTCTGTTGCAAATATTTTCCTGCATACATAGGAGCAGTCCCACCACTGCCTGTAAGCACCAGATGCAAGATTAAAAAATTAAAAAAAAATTTACTCTAAAGGTGGGACAAAAATTCAGTACAGTGTAGTATTATAATTTTTCAGCGCAAAATTAACCCAGTGTTGCAAATTGTCAATGCATTTACTTTTATTCTGATAAAATTGCTACTATTGTCCACATGGCACAAGACCTTGCTTGTCCTCTTGCATCACATTAGAAACTGGAAAGGAGCTGATGGCTGACAGCCAAACTTTTTTGTCATCTCTGTCGCATTTCCCTCATCTACCTCACTTCTTCTGCATAGCTTTTAGTTTGAACATTTTAGAAACAGGGATGTGTCTCCAAAAAAAGGTAAAATATAGGAGTTAAAGACTGTTTTCTTAGTCGTAAAATAAATGACAACAGTAGTATTCCAGACTGTCTTTTGGGCCACAAGTCTGTGTACAGTCCCAAGAGCCATGTGAAAACAAACATTGATCCAAAAAACATAATCCGACCATCACCAAATTATACAAATGAAAAAAGCTTCATAGAAGAATATGAATTTGATTTGCAGATTAAAGTTGATCCTCTGGTACATGCAGAATTCATTCTCCAACCCTGAACAAAACAAATGTAAACGTTTTCTCCTGTAAAAGGGTTAATGTTTAAATGGTGTGTGAGATGTGAGAAATCTATGCTTCGTAAAGTTGGTAAACACATCATGTGGTATTGACCCTAGCAAGGTATTTTAGCAGCATAGTACATAGATAACTAATATTATATCCATAATTCAATATCAATAAAAACACAGATTTGTCAAGTATTTATTTAGATGTTCATGCATTACTCGTGGTATTCAGGTCATTTTTATTGCAGTCTGTCATCGTACAACTAATATTGTAAAATATTCTTGTAGCACACAATAACTGCCTTCAGAAATCAGTGCAGTGATTTTATTGACCTGCTTACCAGAGCAGAATTGTAACTATTAGTTATTAAAGGTTTTGAGAAGAAGCAGTTGCAAAAGCATTTGTTTTTCTCCCAGATAAATCCAGGGTGGCTCAACTAAAATCAAGGCGTAGGTCAACTATTGGAGTAAGGGGCTCACCTGAAACGAATTCCCTCATCTGTTTTCGAGCCAAGGCGTCCATGAAAACACCCCCGCGGACTCCAAAGGTATGCATGACCGTCATAACTGCCAGTCTGTTAAATACACTATCTATAATGGTTATCACTGAAGTAATCTTAATACTTAATTTTTTGCTTAAAAAACTGTTTATGTATTTAGTCTCCATTCCCTGGCAAAACAGAATGTTGATTTGATCTTCTTGCACTTGTGAAGCACGTGCTGGCGGACCCACTATTTTCAGGCTGTGACTCGATAAAGCAGAAGATGGCCGCTTTCCAACGTCTGATGGCAGAAGATGAGGAGATTTTTGAGCAGTCGGCCTCTCTGGTGGTCGGAGAGAAAGTGGAAGAGGCAGAAGTGGGAGGCAGTCTGTCAAAAGACTTCCAGTCTGGTCAGTTTCTCTGTAAATAAGCCTGCCTCTCATTTTCTACTAAAAAGCTGTTGTAACTGTTTGACCCCCAGGCTACTAACACATCACCATCACACCAGGCTTTTGTTAGTCACTTTGTGACCGTGATCTACAGTGGCTCTTTTTGACGCTTTCTGAACGTCATTCAAATTGAAAGTAATGTTTTATCCTAAAATCAGTTGTTCTCTAAGCACGTTAGTAATAAAACACAAGCCCTGTATTGATAACTGAAACAGGCCTCCCAAATATTTCAAACACATTTGTTTTTTTCTTTTTAATTCATAAATGTCCCTATTTTTATACTTTTGGTTTATATGATCTCCAACATGGCGTCTGGCTCCATGTGGGTGAGCGCTTTGCTGATGTCAACATTGTGGATGGAATGGCCTATGGTGGAGGTAGGTTATGGTTTGGGCAGGCGTATGTAATGGACAACGAACACAGGTGCGTTTTATGCACAGATACCGTGAAGAGATCCTGAGGCCCATTGTTGTGCCGTTTATCCACGACCTTCACCTCACGTTGCAGCATGATGATGCACGGCCCCATACTGTAAGGATCTGTACACGATTCCTGGAAGCTGAAAACAGCCCGGTTCTTCATGGCCAGCAGACTCACTGGACATGTCCCCCATTGAGCATGTTTGCTCTGGATCGGCGTATACGACCGTGTGTTCCACTTCCTGCCAATATTCTGCAACTTCACACAGATATTGAAGAGGAGTGGACCAACATTCCACAGACCACAATCAACCACCTGATTAACTCTATGTGGCAAAAAGTGGTCACACCAGACACTGACTGGTTTTCTGAACCAGTAGACGCTTATGTAACCCACGTTGAGGAATGGAACCCCTTGTACACCGTTTAATCATCTGGAAACTGAGAAGACTATTTAAAGTGAAAGTGACTATTTGTCATAAACAGCTGACATTTAACCCATCACACGTGCACACATGTTGGGATTTCCAAAAAAAAGTTTAATTTTTGTCCATTCTAGCTCGTTATAGGATTTGTGCTACTTAAAGGTTTGTAGTCACTGTCTGATTCTCCTCTTTATGAAGGAGACAAATGTGGCAGTTTAATCACAATAACACTGCCTATGATCCCTCACTACGAGGCCTGGCATTGTTTTGCTGAAAGAACCACAGCCTTCCTGGGAAAATGCTATCTTGATGGCAGAATATTTATCTAAAATCCTAAAATATGCTCCTCCTCCGACCCATGCTGTGAGAATTAATGCCCTACCTTTAAACCATAACAGATGCTGGTTTTGCAACTTTTGCTGCTAATAGTCTGGATATTCCATTTCATCTTTGGCACAGAGAGAAAGTAGAATTTTCCCAAAACCATGATGGATTCATCCAACCACAGCACATTTCCACTGTCATTTGTTCCATCCGAGATGAGCTCAGGTTTGGTTTTCTCTTTCCACAATCGTCTCAGGCTGCATTACTTGATGCAGTGTCTGATTATGTGACCACAGTTTTCAAAGTCTTCCCAAGGTCATGTGGCTGCATTTATGCAGAGCATTCTGAGGGCCTGAAGGTTTCCAGCCTTGACCTACAGTGAATGACTTCTCGAGATTCCATCAATGGTTTCACAGTGTTATGTACTGTAATAAATCATGATTTGTTACAGTAAATGTTCTTTGAAATATTGTGTTAAAAATTGTTCTATTTCTCTTAATTGAACTGACTGACAATTATCTGCTGAAGATTGGCACAAATCAGTGAGCCACAACCTATCTTTACTGGCCTGAGCCTTAGGTGGATGCTCCTTTTATACCCAATCAGGATCCCCTCAACTGTTACCAGCTCACCACCTTATTGTGGATTGTTTCAATGGCCTTACCTGAATATTCTATAAGCTTTTCACTTTAAATTCTTCAAAATTTACAACAATTTACATCTTTATTTATTTACAAATTGCATTTATCAGTGAAAACATTGGATATAATTTATTTGAGTATTAATTGTAAAAAAAAGTTTTTTACTGTGTTTCCCAGCGTTTTCAGAAATTAGGTTTGTAAATGTCTCTGCTGAATGACCATTTTCTGCATTGTAACATGGTTTACCTCTCTCTGTATCTGTGTGTAGGTACTGAAGCCTGTGTGAAGGAGAGGGAGGTTAGGATAAGTCCAAGCAGCCCCCATACCGCTGTAATACCACCTGCATCCAAGAGACGTCGCAGGGTCCCACGCGGCTTGTGTGACCAGGAAATTCAAGAGGAACCATCTTCTGACCCCCAAAACAACCTGACACAGGAGCAAGAGGTCAGTGCATTAGAGTTTAACGCAACAATTTTCTCTCTGCATAATAGACATTTTAGTAGTGCTGGAAATATTCTTTTTACTGTAATTGTTGATAGTATCAAGGTTTGATCAGTTTCACTCTGGTTATTCTTTTCTTCGAGATAACAGTAATGAGCTAATCAGAGCAAGTAGTCACTGAATTGGTCAAAAGATAACACCATTAATGAGAGAGGGGCCCTTTTTTGCTGGTAGACATACATACCTATTTGTTTCTTTCAGATATGTCTTATAGGACTGATTTGAAAACCATCCGCTCCTATACATTGCATAAAAAAGCTTATTATTGTTAAGAAGGGCCTATCGGTCAAAGTAGTCCGTTCTTTGCCAAGCCCATGTTTGGCTTGCAAAATTGTTGCCAAATATAAATTCTGCAGTTTTTAAAATAAATTGCTCTCTTTTTGTACTATGTATACAATAACAGCTATGATTATTTTCACGATGTATGATTATTTATCCTGATATTATATTTGCTAATTATTTTCTCCATTAATGGATATAATGTTTAGTTTATAAACATTTTGAAACTAGTGAGAAATGCTCTAATATGTTCTCTATAGCATGTTTAATAGTTGCCAACTTGCTTTAGGCAACATTCTGTTCTTTTATATATATATGTATATATCGTATCTTCAGTGTTGTCCCATGAAAAGATAAAATTTAAATATTTACACAAATGTGAGGGTTGTACTCCCATTACACATTACATTTATTGTTTTATTGGATCTGAACCTGCACAATGACACTGATTCTAATCTGGTCTTTATATTAAGTAATTCATCACAATAACTTTCGGAAATTGCAATTTTGGCCTCTCTCCTGCTGTGCGGTATAGTGACCTACCATACCTGGGATTTTATTCTAACCTTAATTTCCATTTCTATGGTTTGTGTTTCCTGGAGCAGTTATTTATGGTGACTGTTTTTCTCCGCTGTGTAGATGTGCTTCTCTGAGTTCAAAAGCTCATCGCTGAAACTGGGACTTGGTTCTGACTCGCAGTCTCAGCTTATGTCTCTCCCTATGCTGTCAAAGCCTGAGGTGATCAGTACAGGTAAGAGAGTGCTGACTACATACAGTTCCTATTTTCTCTTCTTTCTTTTACTTCTCTGCTGCTTAGCCTATGTTTCTAACTAATAAACATAACCTGAATACCACTGACAGTTGAAGTGAATAACATTGACTATCTAGATATTTCCTTACAGTGGCACTGGGTGGTGGGATGTATTTGACAGCCGGTGAACAGTCAGTTCTTGAAGCAAAGAGGAGCCCCTATTGTAAAAAATGTTGATGCTGACTGAAAGAAAGAGGAACACATTGCACCACAATCAGCAGCCAGTAGTGGGACCTACTCATTATTATGCAAGTGGTGTTAGTGTTGTGGCTGATCAATGTATTTGTATAGAAACAGCAAAGAGGAAATGTCATCTGTTATTACCCCATGTTTAGTGCCTCAATACATCACAATTTGCTTGTAGATTGTAGACTTTGTTTCTTTGAGGACCTAGAATCACTGTGATTTGGGAGACTACAGCTAGATCCTGTCCACTCTCCTGTGACGTGCACTGCAATAATCACACTTATGTTAACTACAGTCTTATGCAAATGTTGATTGATTTTGTAATCGAAAAGATGTTAACACAGTCTCTCTAGGAAATGGGGGGGGGGAAATACACAATAATTTTAGCAAACATTGATGCATAGTTACTTTTTATGCCATAAATTGAACAACAACAACAAAAAAGCATTATTATGGCACTGTGCAAAGGTTTGGGCACCCTACATAATCAGTGCTTAGTAACACATCATCTGGCAGATATCACAGCTTACAAATGCTTTTTAGAGATAAAATCCTTTACATTTTTGTACTTGGGTTTTTTCTCACATTCTTCCTTGTAAAAGTTTTCTAGGTCTGTAAAATTCTTTGGTCGTCTTGCATGCACAGCTCTTAAGATCTACCCACAAATTTTCAATGATGTTTAAATCAGGGGATTCGCTTTTTTACAGATGGTGTGACGTTTGCTTCCAGAATTTGATGGTATATTTATTGTGGGCATTTATTATATTATGGTTATTATAGGATTATATCTTTATCATCATATAAACCTATGCGGTTTATACTCTTTCACATTCTGATCCATATGTATTTTTTCACGGAAGGCTGCCCCCTCAGGCTGAAAGGAAATAAAGGTTTAATAAAAACCTTTTTCCTTGCAGTGGGAAGGTCTTTAAAGTTGAGTGTAGTCTTGACATAACTAATCTTTAATCTAAATAATGATTTTCCATGCAAATAATGAGTCAGAAGAGCATTTGATTTAAAAATAGAAGAATATTTACTATTCTCAGAAGTTACATTTAAACGGGTGAAACAAGTCCTCGTCCAGTCCCGTAGATTGGAGTTTTCTCCGAAGAGCCCGTAGTTGGGTGAGGGACGGCATGATCGAGTGTCACAAACTCTCAAAGGTCCACCCAACTGGTTTGGGCTTTAATGAGAAAAACTTTTGTTTTGACTAATGACGGCACTTCTCACACATGCGTCAGCCACCTGTCAGTCAAATCCTGTACATCCTCTCATATCACTCCAACAGATGCTTGCCTTTGTCTTTGAAATGTCAATGTTTTTACATTTGAACATGTTTTGACTAAAAAGTCCCTTGTCCATGTTGGTTTATGTACTTTGCTTGCTATTGTCAATCAAAGCTGCTGCTGCTTTGGCTAACTTGGCTTTAGCTGCTAGCTCATGCTTCTGCTAGCTGCCAGTCAAAAGTCCTGTGTACTTTTTCCAGGAGGGTATAAATGCTGGCTCCTCTCTGAGTGTCTTCTCAGTGTGAGTTTGGACAAGCTGCTCTTAACATCTGAAGGGGTGTCTTGTTGGAGCCGAGGACAGTGAATTTTTACTGGCAATCTATGTTTTTGGGGCAAGGGAAGGTCCCTTCCCCCAACAATAACTCCCACAGCTGCTTAGAGGAACCCATGGTTGTTGAGTGTCCACAAGTGTGTGCACAAGGATTGAAGAGTCAGAGTATTTGTAAAGCTTTGAAATGGGCACCAGCTGACATTTACTAATGACAGTTGTTGCTGTGCATCAGATCTAACAAGCTGATCAAGGTCTGAAACCTTATAAAAAGGGGTGGCGGTGGCCTAGTGGTTAGGACTTTCCTCCTGAGATCTGAAGGTCGCAGGTTCAAGTCCCAGGCACCACTTGAGCTGAGCCCACTTCACTGCTCCCCGGGCGCTGTTGATAGCTGCCCGCTGCTCCACATGTGCACGTTTGATGGGGTAAATGCAGAGGACAAATTTCATTGTGGTGCACTGTGTGCAGTGGTGTGTTCACAATGGTCGGAAATCACTCACTCAAAAAAGAATGTAAGGCTTTGGAATTCTTAGGGTGCCCAAACTTTTGCACAGTGCCGGCATAATGTTTTCATTTTTATTTTTGTTCAATTTATGGCATAAAATGTAACTATGCATCAATGTTTGCTGAAAATATTGTGAATTTTTTCCATGTCCTAGAGCGACTGTGTTAAGTGTTCTCTTACTTTAGTTCCAAACATGTATCGACACACACATTGTGCAACCATTAATCCATGGTGTTGGCCGCACAACCACAGTGTGCATGTCTGAGATTAGGGGATTGTACTAATAATTCTGAACTTGGCAGTCTGTCAGTCAGCCAGTTAGACCAATGTATTGTTCTACTGTTGCATGCCTACAAGCTATAGGCTAAAATGTACAATCAAACTACATGCTGGTGTAACTCTTCCATCTGTTTTTGCATTAAATCAGACTAACAGCAGTCTCTCTTTATTCAGCAAAAAATTACAATATTGATCCTTTCAGCCAGAAAAAAGAAACAATATGAAGGTTAGGGATATAGATAGGAACATTCATGTGGTCAAAGTAAGTGAATTTTATTGAGTTCAGACATTTGAACCATTTTCGTTCCAAACTGGTGTAAGAATTACATGCAATTTCCACAAACCGTTGCAGTAAAATGCTGGGTTTACCACCGAATTGGACTGTATTTGTGGGAGTAACTGAATGAAACTTTTTGAATGAGATGGTAAACATGCTCACATTGGTGTGATTGAGACCCACACTCATAGGGATTATTTCATTCTTCATTTGGGCTGCAGAGTGTTTTTAGCATAAGCATGTAACCAATTTTTTTGGAAATCTGTGCAGGTTTTTGTGTGGATATGTAATGTGTATGGTTGTTAGCTTTGTTTCACTATAGCTCTTAACCCATCATTCTGTTGTCTTTGCAGATGACGCTGAGGTTTCTTCTCTGACCAAGAAAAAGCGGGTTCGGTTTGGTGCACCCTTGTCTCCTGAATTTTTTGACAAGACTCTTCCTCCCAGCACGCCACTGCAGAAAGGGGCAACTCCTGTACGCCCACCGTCATCAACAGGACGCAAACTCTCACTTCTAAAAACGCCCCAGAGATTTGACCCTCCTCTTCCTCAGCTAGTCTTTGATAGCCCCAAGAATAATGGAGCCTCTCCAGTCCTCTCTAGGTCCAGATGCACCTCCAGAGAAGTGGACAATGAAGACGTCTTCCTAGACAGCGGAAAGGTTTGATGTGTATTAGATCTTTGACAAAAATGTCTAGATGTTTGTTTATTAATGTACCGGGTTTTTGTAGTTTTAGTTTAAATGTCTTGACATTTAAGGCACTGGGTCTTGAAAAAGGTTACTCTTAGGTCCTGAATGTCAACATATATACGTTAATATAAAACTGGCTCAAAATTCTCTAATGACATTGTGTATCTTGGTTCTGTGTTGTAGTTCTTTTTTTCAATGGCCCAGGTGTAGCACTGTAATAAGAAAAGCAAAAAGCAGACCAAGGTGCCGCTGATCGGGTATAAAATGCAATGAGTTAAGTGCAAGTTTAACTGATGATTTATTTAGTGTTTGGCTAAAGACAATGCCCATTGCACTTTGTGCAAGAAGATGCTAAAGTTTTGCAAGCTTGGTCTAAAACTACTATCTAGTCACATGAGAAAAAAACATATAAAATCACGGTTCTTAAGTTGTACAGAAAACACAGGCCCTCTGTGGTTTCATAAGGTTTTCTCCCAGCTCGGCTGAAGTGCGACCATCTTTGCATTCTTCTTAAGTGCAGATGTAAGGAGATAAATGTGTATATATATATATAATATAATAATTTATTTTTATTTTTTTTAAGTAGTTCTAGGACTCCTTTCCAGTTTTTACTTTTTTACATTTGTTTATAGTGGTCTTACAAAGATTTAAAGTCTTACATCTTACCCGAGGAAACCTGCAGAAACCATTTTTAAGTAATGAAAACCTCCTAGAGCAGTGAATGCTCATAGAACATTTTTAACCATTTGGATGGATAGGAACATCCTATAGAAACAGGAGAACAGTATTTAGAACAAACTGAAGGGGAGTAGTACATCTAGTATGTGGAGAAAATGGCAGAACATTTGGGGGTGGGTAGGACCAAGCATTGAGTAGAGACTCAACATTATCTTGTATACAACATATGAATCAAACATTGTGTTGGAGGAGAATGCTTGGATGTTATGCTCTGGGCTTTTCAGTAAATGCAGAGAAGAGAAGAACAGCTTGCTTCAATAAATACAGACTAATAGTAGAAAGAATGCAGAGTAAACATCTGAAACACTGCGTAGGTATGAAAAATGACTACACGATAAACTACAGAAAATGATCATAGACGTGGCCTATGAGCTTGTCCCTTTATATTTCAGCAGGCTTCTCATCACATGCCAGCTGGGTGACATAACCTAAATGCTGGATAAATCATTTTTTAATAAATAAAGTCCGCTTTCTTCTTAATGTTTTTAAAATAGGTGAGCATGTATTGTACAGTTGTTAAAGTTGATGTGCTTACCAGCTTGTTTCAGCTCTGTTGGGCATTGTTTAGAGAACGGAGTTGGCAGCTGAGGTCAGAAGTATGCAAGTTAAACATCTGCTTTTCCCTTAAATAATGTTAAAGAAAAAGAAATCTCTCGGATAGCTCCACATATATTGTTAAACTCGTAATTAATTAAATTGATTTGGGAAAAATTATTGGGAAATGATCTAAACTATAGCTGCACAATATATCGTCTGTACATCATTATATATATTGGTCTCAGCAATGCTGATATTGCAGAGGACTGTAATATGCAAATCACACATTGCAGTTTAAACAGCCTGTTCATAAATTGAATTATATGTCCTGCTTTTATTTGTTAAGTTCTACACATGCTCAGTGATATGTGAAATGTATGGATATATAATTTTAAATTATAATTATAGTTTATAATTTTAGTATGATTATCCCTATATTTTTATGGCGGCTTGAGATCATTTTTGAGGGGCTGACGCCAATGGGTAAGGGTAAGGGAACAGCAGGGTAAGTCACTACAGAACCTACTTCTGTTCCGTTTTGAAGTGAGGAACGTAATGTTGCTGGTGTTTACTCGTTATGACAAGTTAGCTTTAGCTCATTAATAACCGCTGTTAGTAGTAAAGCAGGGTTGCTATAGTTACTTTGCATCGCAAGACTAAAGACCCGTTTTTATCCACTCGCCTTTTTTTGAACCGTTCATTTTTCAATCTGTTGTCATGTATAGCTAAGTAAGAAAAAGCCTTTCTTACTCAGTAAGTTTGTCTCGTTTCCAAATATCTAAAACCTCTTAAATCAAGATTACTAGACAAGAAAAATGGTATGAGAAAATTAAGTGATGCTTTAAACGTCTGATTGAGATTATATCTCATTAAAAAATGTCTTACCCCATTGGCAGATAATTTTGCTGGTTTTAAACCATGAAAACAAGACACAATTTCTTATGATATTTCACGTGTCTAGTAAATGTATTAGTTAAATCCTGTTTAAATGCAGAGGACACATTTTGTTGTGGTGCACTGTGTGCAGTGGTGTGTTCACATTGACAAATGATCACCTTCACTTTAATGATACTTTAAAGTGTTTTCAGTTATAGATTAGGGCTGCACAACTTTTCTCTATGCTGTTCTGTTGTTAGGAATGTCTTTGTGAGTAATGAATTTACCAAATCTTCTGCTCTCAGATCAGTTTCCCTCTTCTGGAGGAAGAATTTGACAATCCAGCGGCTGATAACATCGGTAATTTGTTTAGTTTTTAAATAGAATTTTAAACCAGGGTCACAGATGTCTGCTTTTTGCTTGACGTGACTGATGCGTTCTGATTATGTAATGTTCAGAGTTTTTACTATAATACATTAGAACAGTTTAAATGTATTGTACATAATGCAAAAACCCATGGCTGAATTTCTTCTTTATTAAGACACCGTCTTGGCTGAAGGCCCCAAGCTGACACTGCACCACGAGCCTCCGACTGTAGGTGCTGAACTCATGAACACTGCTTTCCAAGCAGAAGAGCATCTCCTTCTCCTTCCTACAGCACTCCCAGGTGACTAGTAGGGCTGCTTGATGTATACAAAACATTTTTCTGTAGGTACTGCAGTTGTGATATACCTTAAAGTTTATTTAACTGAGTTACAGATTAATCTGTTTTAGTTTAATTGCAATGATTAGTTGCACTTAATTTGTCCACATTCATGAAATACATCATTAGAAAAACACTGCACATGTACTGGATATGTGTCTATTAGAATCTCTGCCTTCTAGTTATTGAAAAGAAAGCAAAGCATTATGGGCAAAAAGAGAAAACGGTTAGGTTGCCACTTTTTTTGATGCCCAGAAGTCACAAAATAATTAGAGACTTGGCCAGGTTGCTCAAAGCTTACAATAAAATGGTGGTTTGTTAGATGTCTTGTTTATGTATTTCAGGCATTGGCAAGACATTAGGTTTAGTGTTCAGGTTGGCAGACATAGAATTCCAATTAAAGCAGATCTGTCCTCTGCGAGCAAATCCCACAGTTCCTGTGCCTTTTCCTCTCTTTAGCCGCAAGACTGGTTGGTTTGAGGAGTCTGAGCAAACATGGCAGAACACTATTGCATGCCACCAAGAAACAGCATGTATTTAATATTCTGCTACACCACCTGTCATCTCATTACATCTATGAGGGAAATAAATTAGACTAAGGTTGCCTAAGGCATATACTTTGACTAGCCTCTGTTCAGGCTGAATTCCAGCCACCTTAACTGTCATTTCTTGTGGTCTTTGAGGACAGGGACACAAAGTAATGCAAGACTAACTGCTTGAACAAGCTAATTCTCTTATTTATGATGTGCTGGTTTTGAGTACATAACTGAGTGGAGTGTTTTCTTTAGCAGAAGTCGTGCCAGAGCCAGAATCTGACCTCGAGCATCACCAAAATCAACAAGAACAGTGTCCCGCTTCCACTAGTGAAGTGCATCGCTCTCGTAGCAGAAAGAGAAAGGTACAGAAGTGCTCTACTGCAGTGAATCCTTACACTGGCTTTCAAAAAGTTTGGTAAAGTACATAACCCCTCACATTTTTTGTAAATATTTTTCTTTTATCTTTTCATGGGACAACACTGAAGATATGACACTTTTATACAAACTGTACACTGATTACATTGTGTCACAGTGTACATTTGTGAGTACACTCCTAAGTGATTACACCCCCAAGTTATAATGCCCAAATTGTGCCCAAAGTGTCAATATTTTGTGTGGCAACCATTAATGTTCCATTACTGCCTTCACTGCCTTGTGCATGGAGTTCAATAGAGCTTCACAGGTTGCCACTGTAAACCTCTACCACTCCTCCATGATGATATCACTGAGCTGGTGGATAATGGAAACCTTGCGCTCCTCCACCTTCTTCTTTGAGGATGCCCCACTTATGCTCAATAGGGTTTAGGTCTGGGGGCAAACACAGTCCAAAAACTGTGCTTGGGGGCATTGTCATGTTGGAATACTGCCATGTGGGCCAGTTTCTAAAGGGAGGGGATCATCCTCTGCTGCAGTATGTTGCAGTACATGTTGGCATTCATGGGTCCCTCAATGTACTGTAGCTGCCCTGTGCTGTCAGCACTCATGCAGCCCCAAACCATGACACTCCCACCACCATACTTGACTGTAGGCAAGACACACTTGTCTTTGTACTCCTCACCTGATTGCTGTCACACATGCTTGACACAATTTGAACCAAATAAGTTTATCTTGGTCTCATCAGGCTTGTCTTCAGCAAACTGTTTGAAAGCTTTTTTATGCATCATCTTTAGAAGAGGCTTCCTTCTAGGACGCTATGGCGACCAATTTGATGCAGTGTTCGAGACATTGTAACACTAACGAGTCACATGACACTGGGGAGGGAAAATGGTAATTGGGCACAATTTGGACATTTTCACTTAGGGGTGTGTGTACTTCTGTTGTCGAATTAGACAATAATGGCTTTGTTGAGTTATTTTGAGGGGACAGCAAATTTACACTGTTATGCACGCGTGTTGGTTTAAATGCAGAGAATAAATTTCCCACTTGTGGGACTATATAATAAAATGTGTATCTATATATATATATACATACATATACATACATATATATATATATATATATATATATATATATATATATATATATATTCAGTGTTGTCCCATGAAAAATATATAATCAAATATTTTCCTGTACACATGAGTGGTGTACTCACTTTTGTGAGCTACTGTAAGTGGGATGAGTGGGTAGTTTTACAACTTGTCAAAATGAGTGATTTTAAAATGCATCTGTTCTTGCTAAAGAGTTGGAGCACCTGGATTTTGTTTACCAAGCGACATCCATGCAACTCCTCTGACTCAGTCCAGATGGTTGCACTGTAAAGGGAAAACCACAATGGCTGCAAGTGTTCATATTATAAAGCAAAAGTCTTCGCTGTGTTTCAGCAACCAGCGGAGAGACAGAATGAGACCGAGACCAGAAAGAGCTCTCGCACAGCTGCTGCATCTGACAAAGAGATAAAGGTATCGTTCTTCACTCGTCCTTTTGATTATCCCTTTATCCTTCATACTCTTGTTTTATGAGCCATAGAGTTCAGTGCTGAGGAAATGTTTTGCACAGTGTGAAATAAAGATATTGCACTGCCCTGCTGCTGTGAGGCCTATACTTCTCATTTAATAGCTCTTTGCACAGGCTGATATAGCCATGGAGAACATCTGAATGGCAACACGAATGTGGCCTTGTTCTTGGTACTGATCTATGTGTTTTAATTTCTTCCTTTTGTGGTGAGATTAGTGTTTAGAAATGGAAAGTTGATTTAAGGTTTTCTATAATGGACAGCCTTCATTTGAAGGCAGCTTTACTTTACATTGAAATTAATCTATGGATTTTCAGAGATGTTAATTGTGTGAGACTCGTAGGTAAAATTCCCACTCTTAGGTGGTGTGTAGTTGGTTTTGCGCTTTATTGTTTTAGATTTTTTGTCATTTTGTGTCCCCTCTGGTTGTATTCAAACCAGATACCTCTGGTTATTATTTTTAAAAACATGTCTTTACTGCAACCTGTACCTGTGTTCCAGCAGCCAGCAGAGAACAAGACGGAGACTAGAAGGAGCTGTCGCACTGCTGCTGCATCGGCCAAAGGGAAGATGAAGGTATAGTGCTGCAGTTCTCCACGTGTCCTTTATCCTTCACACGGTGTTTAATGAACTGTAGAGCTCATTGCGGTGTATAAAAAAATAACCAGAGGCTGAAGTGCTTTTCATATCTTGGCCTTTGGTGGCAGTGCCCACATGGTATACACTGTTCTATACAGTGCTTAGCAGAAGTATTCAGCAACCTGGGTTACAAATGGAGCATATTTGTACTTTAAACCAAAGGTTTTTTTTAAAGTTATTTATTTGTAGCTTTCCACAAATTTCTTGGCCAAATTTTTTTTCTTTCAAATTTTCTTGGCCATTGGCAAACTTGCAATAAGTTAGGGATATTATTTACATGAGTGCTTTTTTTAATGAAATAAGTTCCTTTTGATATTACTAATAATGTTAGTTTAATATATATTACCCCAAAAATTTAGACAATAACGGTGATAGTCCCAAATACCCAAAATTGGCAATGTCAGTAGCGGGTGTTTCCACCATTTGCCGCAATGATAGCTTGACCACGACGTCTCATGCTCCTCACTTGCCTCATGATGTTGTTCTGAGGCAATGCGTTCCACTTCCTGAAGTCAAGCTGTGACAATTCTGCCACGATGTGGTGGAGCATTATCATCCATGAACAGAACGTTGGGGGTGTGTTGGCGGAATTGGGGGATGATGATGGGTTCGGTGATGTCTCTGAGGTCACACTGCAGTTACTGAGCCATGTACAATAACCAAACCTGTTTTGCGCTGACTGGTGATGTCTGTCCAGACTGTTGCACCTCCTCCACCAAAGTAAACCCTGGGGACCATGTTGACCTCAGCGTATCGCTCACCTTGTCTTCTCCAGCAACGCTGACTCTACACTCATCACTGAACAGGACGGTACCACTGCTGCATTGTCCAGGTCACATGGTCTTGTGCCCACTGCAAACGTTCACGGCGGTCTCTTGGTGTCAGTGGAGTCGCCTGCAATGGTCGTCTGTAATTCAAGCCAAAGCAGTGAAGTTGTTTGCGAATGGTTTGTCTGGAAACCTTAGTATCACTCGTATCTTGTAAATGGGCTGCAGCTGTGTGGCAGTTACCTATGTCTGAGTGCATAGGTCCTTAGGTACTGGTCATGGTTGCGGTCTGTCACTCGTTGGGCTCCACTCCTGGGTCTGTCATGAACTCTGTCAGTAGTTCTGTGTGTTGATGCAAGTCTGCTAATGACACTTTGAGAATCACCAAGTTCACGAGCAACATCTGACTGTCTGCCACCGACCCGAAGGTGCCATGTCCATGTGACTCTGCTCGTCCGTTAAGTGACGTCGTGTGTTCATGACTGTTTGAATGATGAACTTGGAATGACTTACTGACAATATCAGCTTTTTATACCCACAGAATGATGAAACTGATGCCACATTGAGAAAGGTTGTCTTTTGGTATTGGCCCCAATATAAGGCACCTGTACACAATGAGACCA
>JBBIGC010017608.1:0-12856 GCA_037576955.1 Lepidarchus adonis | reverse complement strand
TACTACTTCCTGCTCTACAGTACTGTACTAATACTGCATCAGAGGGTGGAGGAACAATGTGTTCCAGCTCCAGCTTTCCCTCCACATTGTGATCTCCATATACAGTACTACTTCCTGCTCTACAGTACTGTACTAATACTGCACCAGAGGGTGGAAGAACAATGTGTTCCAGCTCCACCTTTTCCAACACATTGTTATCTCCATATACAGTACTAGTTCCTGCTCTACAGCACTGTACTAATACTGCACCAGAGGGTGTGTTCCAACTCCACTTTTCTTCACACTAAGGGGGTTGTAGGTCATAATCAGAAGTTAGGAACAGCACCTATGAGAATTGTGTTTGAGGGAAAGCATGTTGTCTATGAAATCTGCATATTATTTCAGTGTTTGGTGACCTAAACATTTGATTTATGATGGATTTCTTTATTTACCATTTAAAGTTACTTACTGTAACATAACTGCTTAAAAAAACAGTAAACACTGGAACATTGGAGTGTTCTATAACTTTTGACAGACAGTGTATATTTATTGTTTTGAATATTTCTTTGAAAATGTGTTCAAACGTGCGAGAAAATCCCTGGCACACTATCTTACAAAAGCTCAAAGATTAAGGTGATTAGAGATCACTATTTAGGGACTTTGTTCAGTGAGAGGAGCTGTTCCATCCAGTCATGTATTTGCAAGAGGTTATGTGACATTTATAAGTAAAAGTCCTCATAAAAGATCACAAGATCTATGTTAAACAGCCACCCTGTGGTAGTGTTACATTAACCAGTGTCCCAGTCCTTTTCAGAAGGGGCATGAGTGTGATAAATGAACAATACACAAAAAAATCACATTCAAAATTAATTCATTTTCTAAGCTGCATCTCCTAACCAGGGTACATTAAGTGCTAAATTAGCATCTAATTCACCTGGCATACATGTCTTATGTACAAAATATTTACATAATTTCCACAACAATAAAATATGCAATAAATTATATATGGTCTTCCTATGCAGGCTTTTACAGCTGTACAACGGATATGGATCAAAGCAGCATAGCTTCTTTTGAGTCATCTCACTTTACCACCATATTCCATTCACTGGCTTCACTGTAGCTGCCCACATCAAATGTAAAAGAATCATTTGGTCAAACATTTGTCTATTCTCCCCAGATGTAGTCATACTGTATCCTAAAGCACATTATTAATATTATACCCTGCAACTTACATTCTGTCTAGGTATTCGCACTGATATTCATGTCTGGCAGCATTTGAGCTTATTAAGGGTTATTTGAATTCTATTTGTACAAGCTAGGGTTATTCTAGACAAAAATGCATATTTTTAATTCGCTCTGGATGAGAGCATGTTCTAAATGTCATAAACAGGCATGCCATGTGGGAGAGTGTCCAGGGTTAGCACAATAATAAGGACCCAGCAATGGCAGGGAGCCCTCAGAGAACAAAGAATAATATAGTTTTATGCAAATGTTTGGGCAACTCTTGATAAATATTAGATTTTGGTGATTTTGTAATAGAAAAGATGTCCTTCTAGGAAATGAAATTATACACAATATTTTAAGCAAACATTGATGCATAGTTACTTTTATGTCATAAATTGAACAAAAATAAAAACATTGTTATGGCACTGTGCAAATGTTTGGGCACCCTACATAATCACCTCCTCTGGCAGATTTCACAGCATGCATTGTTGTTGTTGTTTTTTTTTAAGCTAAAAGTCTTTTAATTCTTGTACTTGGAATTTTCTCCCATTCTTCCTTGAAAAAGGTTCTAGTTCTTTAATATTCTTGCATGCACAGCTCTTTTAATATCTACCCACAAATTTTCAATGATGTTTAAATCAGGAGACTGTGATGGCCAGATTTTGAGGTCTGTTTAGGTTCATTGTCCTGTTGTAGAAGCCATCCTCCTCTCAGCTTCAGCTTTTTTACAGATGGTGTGATGTTTCCAGAATGCTGGTATCTAATGATATCCATTCTTCCCTCCACCCGTGCAATCTTTTCTGTGCCACTTGCTGCAACACAACCCCAAAGCATAATATATCCACCCCCAGGCTTAATGGTTGGCAAGGTGTTCTTTTCATGAAATGCTGCTCCTTTCTTCTCCAAACATGCCTTTGCTGATCGTGACCAAAGAGTTCTATTTTAACTTTATCAGTCCACAGCACTTGTTTCCAAAATGCATCAGGCTTCTATAGATGTTCTGTTGGATACTTCTGATGATGTATTTTCTGATTGGGACACAGGTAAGATTTCTTCTGCTGACTCTTCCATGAAGATCTTGTGGAAGGGTGCACCACCACTCCTGAGTAGGTTAAATCTTCCTGCAGGTTGTTTTGCAGTCAAATGTGCATTTTCATTTGTCTTTCTGATCAGCATACAAGCAGTTCTCTCTGAGAATTTTCTTGGTCTTCCAGATCTCATCTTGACCTCCACAGTTCCCCTGAACTGCCATCTCTTAATTACATTTCTCACTGTGGATACTGCAAGCTGACAATGCTTTACTATCTTCTTGTAGCCTTCCCCTGCATTGTGGGCCTCATTAACTTTAATTTTCAGAGTCTTACACAGCTGCTTAGAGGAACCCATTGTTGTTGAAAGTCCATAATGTGTGCACAAAGTTTGAAGAGTCAGAGTATTTGCTAAGCTTTGAAATTGGCACCATCTGACATATACTAATGACACCTGTTGCCATGCATCAGATCCAATTTGCTGATTAATGTCTGTAACCTTGTAAAAAGAATCAAAGACTTTTGAACATTTATGGTGCCCAAACTTTTACACTGTACCATAATAGAGACTGTGTTAACATCTTTTCAATTACAAAATGACCAAAATCTGTTCTTTATCAAGGGGTGCCCAAATGTTTGCATAAGATTGTATGTATCTATAGTAATTCTTTATGTTGCAAGGGATCCCTGGTCAAAATATAAATATATTACTTTACTATACAGGTTTCATTTTTCTTCGCCTTTCAGTTCATTAACTTGCTTTTTTGTGATATTTTATTTACAGTGGAAATTATGTACACATTTAACTCCAACCCATTTCATGCATATTTTTTTTACAGTAAACATTTAGACACTGCTTTCCATGTGATTTTAAATTTGCAGAGGAAATTCATTGAAGTGGAACATTTTCTTCAGCATTATTTTCCCAAAGGCCAACAACATGTTAAGGGCATTTCCATGCAGTGGGGTTTTACTGCTCACATTATAATGGTGAGAATAACACAGATTCAGATACAGCGTTAAGTTGGTAATTAATGGCC
The DNA here is from genome assembly GCA_037576955.1 of Lepidarchus adonis. Taxonomy (NCBI): domain Eukaryota; kingdom Metazoa; phylum Chordata; class Actinopteri; order Characiformes; family Lepidarchidae; genus Lepidarchus; species Lepidarchus adonis. Next base: position 9,585 of record JBBIGC010017608.1, on the reverse strand, counting down.
AACAGTAATCAGAGGCTCTCTCTATGTGACACTTCCTACACTGAGTTCCCAGTCTCTCTGCTTTCAGTTTCCCAGGCTCACTCACTCTTATGTGAAAACATGCTGCCCCATGGTTGCCAAGGCGCGAGGCCAAAGACGGAAGCATTTAACACCAAGTAGCTGACTTGGAGCTCAAACCATTCTCCTCAAAAAATATCCTTTTGCTGAAGAGTCTCAACTAACAAAGTGCTAAATGGTTTATCAAGGTTGATTAAAAGGTTGCGTCTAGGGAAATGAAACCAGGCCATAGACATTGTGGACATTTTACAGGCCTTATGTAGAGTTGTAGACTCGTGTCATTGACTAAAATGAATTTGATTAATTGCTTGATTGGTTAATTTATATAAGTTTAGGGCTGTAAAGGGAAGGCTTTTTGCAACTGTATTGTACTTGTCAACAAAGCAAAAGTATTTGACACTCCCAGTTCTGAATGTTTGTTTACATCCAGCTGGACTTCAAGAAGGTTCATATGGTTCAATCAAAACTCCCCTTTGCCTTAAATGTGATCAATCAGCCAAATCATATTTCCTGTCCAAAGGTTACCCTTATAGTTGTACACTTACTCCAGGGCTCATGGAAGTAATGGAAACACATTTGCAAAAAAAGTCAGTCTGTAAAATTTGATCTGATTATCTGAAACATCACTTTCAGTTGTATTCTTTATCTTAATGTATGTACTTGTTTCTAGAAATGTTCCTGTGTGAAGCTTCTAGAGCTTAGGACTGATATGACTTAATTTATTAAGCCTATATGCTTGTCTTTGAAGCGAACACTGTAGATATAGATCTCGGTAACTCACAAATATATACAGTTGTGCTCAAAAGTTTACATACCCTGACAGAATTTATGATTTCTTGGCCAGTTGTCAGAGAATATGAATGATAACACAAAAACAACACAAACACAAATGGGTTTGAATGGTTATTAAAGGAAACCATCTTCACCTGTGATCTGTTTGTAATTATTGGGTGTGTATAAAAGGTCAAGGAGTTTCTGGACTCCTGACAGACCCTTTACATTTTACATCCAGTGCTGCACTGATGTTTTTTGGATTCTAAGACATGGGGAAAGCAAAATAATTGTCAAAAGATCTGTGGGAAAAGGTAGTTGAACTCTATAAAACAGGAAAGGGATATAAGAAAATATCAAAGAGATTGAAAATGCCAATCAGCAGTGTTCAAACTCTAAATTAAGAAGTGGAAAATTAGAGGTTCTGTGGAAAACCACAGTCAGGTAGACGAAGTAAAATTTCAGTCATAACTGCCAGGAAAATTGTACAAGAGGAGCCATGTCATGGCTTATTGAAAATTAAATTCAGCCCTTAAACTTCTATTTTCATGAACATTTTAAATGACAATTATTTAAACTAGGCTATTTACATAATACAAAAATGGAAATTTAACTGGAGTTGTGTAAAAAGAGGAGCATCAAAATTGGAGGCTTCATCGTCGTCTTCCTTTGATCAATGGTTCTTCCAGCAGCTGAAGTTGCATTCGCTGCTACTAGAATGGTGAGAACACAGCAGGCAAGGACACTTAGTTTCAGGGAAGAGATATTTTTTTATGCTGACGTAATCGAACCCGACCCAAACCCGAGTAACATTGAAAAATATTCGTTCCTGTTGGGCTTGGTTAGGGTAGCCATGCTGTATTCAAGATGCGCAATAAGGAGGCACTTGAAGAAAGATGGGCTGAATGATCGAGTTGCCAGAAAAAAACCATTACTATGCAAATGCAACAAAGCACAGCCAACCACTAACCATAAGTGAAAGAAAAGTTTTTATCATTCATATTCTCAGAAAAATGGAAGAATTTGTTTTTACAAATGTCAGGGTAAGTAAACTTATGAGTAACTGGATATTTAACATCTACAGTTAAGTGAACATAAGTGCAACACTTTTGGTGATTATTCTGACCTGTTGATGGCTCCACCAATTATTCCACATTAATGCATAATTCCAACTGTTTAGATGTAAACAAGGGCATCCAGAGTTGTTTGATGTGAAATGCAGTTAAACAAGTGGTGGTGACAGAAGCCAGTCATCCAACACCTTTAATACGTTTTAAAGCTTGTGCACAAAATAATGAGCTGATTTTTAGATTCATTACCAATTGTTATTTGTATCATTGTTCATAAAACCTCAGCAGACAAATGTAGGTTCACTGCTCCTTTAGTTACTGCTACTACTGTAGCAGAGTTATTCTGGAGCATTTTTACATCAAAAATGTTATTGTACACTATTCATACAATGCTCTTTTAATGCAATGCTTGAGTTAACCCGGCCATTTAAGGGTCATTGCACTGTAGACTTAACACGAAATTCAAATGTGGACTGTTTCACCAACACACCTACTGTTTAAAGCTGCTTCTTTTAGTAAGAACAGGATTGGTGCAACACATTTGACTCGTTTGTAACCACTTATATCAATGGTGCATTAAGCGCAGTGAGTTCCTCCTGCTGAGTTGTTTTTTCTGTGCAAGTCTGGCACAAATAAAGGCAGCATACACTCGTCACGTTCGGCTCACGTCGCTACCGGTCACGTTACCCGGTGCGAGTCAGACAGGCGCGCTGTGGCCTCCTATATTTTCGTCAACGCTGATGTGGAGGCGCTAGAGCGCGAGGACCCACCAGCCCTCAGTTAGTGCGGCGCCGTAACAGCGGGGGGATCACCGGCTAGTCACACACAGGCAATGTAGCGATGCATAGACCGTCTTGAGTTCGCTTTTGCTGTCTCAACTGGTGCCCATGAGCCTGCTGGGCGGCTACAAGAAGAAGCCCGGTTACGATGGCTACGAATCTTTGCAGCTGGTCGATAGCGGAGGAGACTTCAGCAGCGGGGGAGGAAGAGGAGGAGGAGGAGGAAGAGGGGGAGGAGGTGGAGGAGGCTTGACAGCAGCGAGTTTCGGTGCCAAAACACGCGCGGACGAATTCAGCACCATGGACAGTTCAGGTAAGCGTACAGGCGCCGTCATTGTGTCTTTTTCCCACCGTTTCCCCACCCGTATTCCGTAAACCCCACCCACCCTCTGCGATTGGCTGATAGTGACTCTAGTCCTGCTCTAGGATTGGTTTATAGGTCAATCTTCGCTGTAGGAGGACTTCCGTTTAGTGTGAATTGCTAGCCAATCTTAGCACAGGAGGCGGAGGCTTAGTGGAATACGGGTGCAAGGAAAAAAGCATGACGATTTTGGAAATGCCATTAGAGTCAGCATGAAGTGTCTTGCATGGACTGTGTCTCAAGTCTTGCTTTGCTGTGTGGTTGTGTTGTGTGTGTGTGTGTGTGTGTGTGTGTGTGTGTGTGTGTGTGTGTGTGTGTGTGTGTGTGTGTGTGTGTGTGTGCCTGAACATTAACAGTGAATACAGCCCATCATGTTGCCCAGCTATGGTCGGCACTGTCGGCTCTGCTGTGTCATGACTGCTTCCCATATGCGGTGGAATGTCACATTTAACCACACATGTACCCATGGGTGGAAGTTTGTGGATTAGGCAAAAAACAAGAAGGCTGAGCATTTTAGCAGGCCTGTGCTAGGTATGGTCAGGTCTGGTGTTGCAGGATCAGTTAAGAGTGATACACACAGCAGTACAGAGAGGACAGTGTAATAGACAGTTGGTCTGCTGTGTGATTCATGGGAGGGCTGGTGTGGTTGGCGTACTGCAGTGGCCTTAAAGGAGTGTAGATTTGGCAAAGGAGGGCATTGATCTTGTAAATGCACGCTGTCAGGTGCTTTCGTCGGTTGCTGTTTGTCTGTGTCTGCCACTGTCTGTTTCCGCAGTGTGTGTGTGAGCATCTGTCTGTCTGTTTGTCTGTCTGTCTTGACTGTCTGTGTCACTGAAACAGAAGTTCAATGTTAGAAACAGATCTAGAGAATCTGCAGAGAGCTGTGTATACAGCTGTCTTCAGTTTGTGGACCTCTGTCACACATCTGAAAACACTGCTGTTGAGTCGCTTCTTAAAATGCTTTGTTTTTGCACAATACTGCTGTCTGAAAAGAAAGCTTCAGGATTAATGTATTATATTCAGCAAAGCAAGCGTTGCTCCTTTTGAAATTGTGGAATATAGGTATTTAAAGGTTGAGGTTAATAAAACGTATTTTTCTGGTCATACTGAAATATAAATGTTTTAATGCAGATTCTTTTATCAAAAACCTTTGTGAATTTGTTGACTGAACATGAGAAATGGAGCTATGAGGACTAAAAGAAATTGTGACCCATATGTAAATGTATATTATTATACATCAATCAGTATTGAATTATTATTGTTACATTAACATAGTTGCAGATGATGACACAAAGGACATGCCAAGACAAAATAGCTTTTTTTCTTGTTCTGATTTGTCTACATTTAATTATCAGTCCAATAGCGAATTTTGATTCCTATGAGATAATAATTTTTCCTTACAGAATAACACAGCAGGAAAATGTATTCATTTTGTTTACTGTCACTGTTGTAATGAAGGCTAAATTAACGGTGGATTTCAAGAGTGTGTGTTAGACTTTTTCTGTGGTGTGTTGAGGTGTGGATGAATATGAGAGCAGCTTTGTGTCTGTCTGAATGTGATCTATAATTGAAGAGTCAGAGTGGGGTACAGTTACAAGACACACACACACACACACACACACACACACACACACACACCTTGACTGGAGTCCATCTGTGGGAAATGAAATTGAATGAACATGATTTGGAAATGCACGCACCTCTCTATAGAAGGCCCAATAGCTGAAATCCTTATCAGAGCAAACATCAAACCATGAGGTCAGACGAGCTGCCTGCAGAGCTCAGAGACAGGAGTGTTGTAAAGCACAGATCTGGGGAGGGCTACAAAAAAAGTTTCCCAAGATCACAGTGACTTCTGTAATTCTCAATTGATCAAGTTTAGCACAACCAGGTCTCTTTCAAAAGAGGCAGAATGGACTTAGTGAGAGAGAGAGGACCAAGATCCTGATTGTCGTATTGACTGAGCTTCAGAGATCCTGCATGGAGATGGAATCTAAATCTAGAACTGACAAACATAACAGCACCCCTCCACCAAACTGGGCTTTATTGCAGAGTGACAAGATGGATGTCTCTCCTCTTTGCAAAACACATGAAAGCCCACTTGGAGTGGAAAAAACACTACCAGACTGTGTTTTTGGTCTGATGAAACCAAGATTGAACTGTTCAATCAAAACTCAAATCTAAATGTTCTATCTGAAGGAAACCAGGCACTGCTCATCACATGGCCGATGCCTATGTTGTGCATCATGCAAGGTTGTTTTTCATGAGCAATGACTAGAAGACTGGTCAGGGTTGAGGGAAAGCAGAACTCTGTAAATGTGATCTTTGGAAAGTCCTGAAAATGGCTTTAAACTGACTGTCCCCATCCAACCTGACTGAGCTTGAGAAGTTTGGCAAAGAAAAAGTATGTGAAAAGCATGCAAACCTTTCATGGTTTTCTGTATTAATTTGTCATAAAATGTGATCTGATTTTCATCTTCAAGTCAAGGGTATTGACAAACATAATGTGCCTAAAATACTAACACAAATTCTGATCTTTGTATGTCTTTATTGAGAACAACCATAAACAACTCATATTGCTAGTAGAAAACGTATGGAGCAAAGCAGATGATGTTTCTTTCGCCATACTTTATGGTTGAGATTATGTTTTCATGATGATATGAAGTTCCCTTTTATGTCAGATGTTGTGCTGGGTGTTCGTCCCATATAGTTCAATCTTAGTTTTATCTGTTCACAAAACATTTTTGCCAATACTTCTGTGGAGCGTCAACATGCTCTTTCACGAATTTCAGGCATGCAGAAATATTATTTTTTATATATTTTTAATATTATTAAGTAAATTCCTTCAAATTGTTTTGAATACTGTAGACTCATTAGCCTTCGAGTGATGCCTTCAAATCTTTGGTTGTCACTCTGGGTTGTTCCTTTATCTCATTAATGAGAATTTCTTGTGCTCTTGGGGTCGTTTTGACTGGGTGCCCAATTCTTGTTAGTCACAGTCCCAAAGTGCCTCCATTTGTAGATCTGGTAGACTGGTGATTTTCTCAGAATTCTTCAAATTACTTTAAAAAATACTGTTACCCTAACTAACATTAGAAGTTAGAATGTTTTTTCCTCATGTGAGGCTTATTTTTTGTTCAGACAGCTCGGATGAATGCCTAGATATTATATTAACACAAAAACTCATAGTGTAGGTCCAGCCTGCACAACAGGGAGAACCAAAGGGTGTAGAATTAACAAGTAAATATGTGAGAGTGATGCTTTATATCTCCCCTTCATTGATGTCTGGGGCTGCCCTCCTGGGTTCTCTCTCTCTCTTTCTCTCTCTCATTTTTCCTCATCACAGACAGCCCCTCATAGGATAAAAGAGACTTTAGCAGGAGTTCAGAGGCTCAATGTTCTGTGTTTGTGTGTGTGTGAGAGAGAGAGTGTGAGCAATCCTGGACTTTGAAGTCAGCTGGGCCTCTGAGTCTCTGCCCACTCTAAATAGAGCCTTTCTGTACTTTTATGGCTGCTTTGACAGGAAGTCTACTCTGTGCCCAAGTCCAGTGTGCCAGCACAGCCAGGCCAGACCAGGCCAGGCCAGGCCCGGGCCAAGCCAGACCACCCTGCTCTTTACTGACTACAAACCCTCAGCAGTGCATGGTCTACTAATAAAACGTTAAGCTTTGCTCGTACAGTTGTACTGAGTACACTTCTCAACACTCCTCAACATTAATCTGCATTTCATCAAGGGAAGCCAAAAATTTTGGCTTCAGTCTGCTTGTGGTTCGATTAGTAAGTTTAGTAAAAAAAACCTATCCACTGAACTGATCTTTAAAGCAACAAATATATTTTATAGTAATTCTGAATATAATTTTTTTACTAATCCCTACACTACCATGATTTTAGTACTGTAAAGTAATAGTAAAACTAAGATACCAGTAGATTGCTGTAAATTTGACAGCATTTAAAAAAATTAAATAATTATATACATTATATGATACTGTAACTATAGCAGTGTTTCCCAATCCGGGTTTTGGAAGCCTGTTGTTCTTTATATGTCCATATGTAGCAGGGTATTTTTGAAAAAGTAGTTTTTGTATTTGTTTTAATCTTCTGTCCTAATGTAAATGGCATATTTGGTCACTGAAAACTAAAAGGTGAAAATTTTGGAAAAAGTGTTTATTGCGTTTATTTGTGGACAAGGAAAATAACTGACAGTTTTCAAAATTATGGATACTATGGATATTATGGATGTGTTACAATTAGCTAACCCTTGAGCTGTGGGTCTATAGAGGTTTACAGGTATAAACATTTAGTACACTATTTCACAAAAAACATAAATAATTGTGAAATTCCACTTTTGAGGATACTGTAGGAGAACATGTAACATTAGCCATATAGATGACTGGGCTGAAACTAATGGTTATAAGGCTAGGCACTTAAGGCTGGGGAAGCATTTGTTATTATTAATAAATAGATAGAAAGCACCATAAAATCAGAGTTTCTGCAGAACGGCAATGTGTAGTACACCAGAAACACTCATAAGATTTTTTTTGTTTTACTGAGATCTGCATTCCTGTTCTTGTTTCAATGTCACCAATTTACCTAGCTGGCAGCTAATGAATGATAAAGTAACAATGCTAGCTTCTAATGTTTGATTAGGACAATCACTCAAATTCACAGTAAGCATGACATCAAATAGTGCTATATTGTGAATTTTTCTTGAAATACTCATAATTTACATGATCATTTACATGAACATATCTCAGTTTGAATGTTTATAAACAGGCATTGTGATATAATGGTCAATAGTCACAGATGCCTGATTTACAATTACATTTATCCATTACATCTTACAGAATGTAAAAATGTATATGCCAGCACAACATGCTGAGTTGGGTCCTGTTTCGTGAAACATGCTTTGTCTGGTGAGCTAGAGCACACTTCTTTCTTTGAACGGCTTCACAAAGAAAGCAGTTTTACATCTGCAGGTACTGAGTGATCAGACTGATAGAGTTGCCATTCATCATACACAATATGTAAGAGTGCATGACATAATACAATAAACGTTTATTCTGTGTAATACAATGTACTATTTTAACAGACATTACGGCTTAGATGAACACTTATCAGCTTCTCTGGATGTTTTGAATGATACAATTACACATATTAAGTTTTAAAAATACTGGGGCAGAATGGAGATAGCGAGCATTGCCTTTGTCAGGCTGCTTGTGGGGGTAGCTTTCTCTATTGTGCTCCAGACTTTTAGCACTAGATTATCCAGGCTTGTTTCAATAGAGCACCTTGAGCAATTATTCTGCATCATGGTATGGAATCTGCCAATCAACCATAACATTATGACCACCTGTCTAATATTGAATAGGTTCCCTCAAGCTGCTGAAACAGCTTTGACTGTTCTGTACTGTGTGTTTTGAACCCTTTTTGTCCATGATACCATTGCTAATTTACTAGTTGTATTTTCTTAAATTACTTTTGATAGATACTAACTAATGCAAACTGGGAACACTCCATAAGATCTGCTGTTTTCTAGATGCTTTGACTAGTCATTAGACCAAGGTCCTTGTCAAAGTCACTCAGATCATTGCACTAACCAATTTTCCCTGCTTTTAGCATATTAACTTCAAGAACTGACCATTCACTACCTGCCCTGACAGGTGCCATTGTAATGATATAATTGGGCAATGTTATTCACTTTACCTGTCAGTGGTCTTAATGTAATGGCTGATTGGTATAAGTCACTTGTGCACACTGCATAAGAACTTAAAATAGCTGTTTTACTTATTAAAGAGCAGATCCTGTTATTACTGTTGCTTTGGTTATTATTAAGAACTTCTTGTAGTGTGCTCACTTAGCGAGCTTTACAAAAAAAAAGACAATACAATTGAGCACAGTTTTAATTTCCACATTTTGTCAATAAATAAGGTCATAATTGTTGCTGCTTTCCCAATTGATATTTATATAATGCAGTTCTCTGGGGCTTGTGGGATGACCCATAGGTGTTCCTGTGACATTTAATCATTCAGAGCAAATAGTCTTCTCAGTAGGGATTAAAAGGAATTCTGGCCTTCTCACTTTTTCACTGCAGCATCATTTCTTCAAAACATTTCACATTTTTTTGTTTGCCTGCATTGACATATATATCACAACCTAGCTCTTGCATTTGTTTCTGCATGTGCCATTTCTGTAATATATTTCTAAATCTCCAGTTAACCTACCACTCCTTTATAGAGCAAAAGTAATCTGTGGAAAGTCTTCTGTTTTATTTTCATTTTATCTTCTGTGAACTATGACAATATCAGTATATCTAACTATGCTGAAATATTCCTAGCTGCTGGATTCTGCTGCACTATTACTCCTGACTCCTGAAGGCTGTTATAGGTGTGTGCGTGTGTGCGTGTGCGTGTGTGCGTGTGTGCGTGTGTGCGCGTGTGCGCGTGCGCGCGTGTGTGTGTACATGAATAAAATATTGTGTCCGAATGTAAAAATGGTCTAGTTTTCTAAATACACATTATAATATTTTTTTGTTAAATAAAGAAATGTA
>JBBIGC010017552.1:0-12858 GCA_037576955.1 Lepidarchus adonis | reverse complement strand
AGTTATATTCATTCCTATGCACTAAAAAGAGTCAAATGAGGAGTATAATGCATTATTAACTAGATGTAGCACATTGTGATTGCAGCAAAGAATATAACTTTACATACTGAGATACTGAAGTGAATCAGCATCCAAATGGACAGTTTTGAACATTTACTGTATGTCACAACATTAAATTTGGGAACTAACGTTATTTACTAGGTGACAAAACCACACAAATGAGACCCTCCTTGAGGTCAACTTGCCATACAAATTACATTTTTGCCTCAACTGTTGACAAACTGGGTTCTCGACTTACGCTGTACTCAACTTACAAAAATTTGTGTACCTCACTGGCTTTTTTTTTATGTGTGTATTTACGGTCATATACAATGCCTACTAAATGCTTTACGGTAATACATGAGTGCCAGCGCAGTGTGTGAGACTGCTGCTTGCAAGGAGAGGGAGAAATAAGGGGAGTTTGCACTGTTTTTCGATGTTATTGCTGAGATGTTTATGTTTTATTCACTGTTAGTGTTAAATAAGAGTTCATGTGGATTGGTGGGTGAGATGGGGGGTTAATAGTGCAATGTGCTAAGGCACCATCAGTGTGGTCTTGCCACAAGTCACCTCTCCAATGTGTTTACTGCTGTGGTGCATGTTGAAGCATTAAAAAGAATGTTCCTTTATGTTTCCAGCTGTTAATAAAGCACAGTGCTGTTCAATAAAGCCTCTGCAGCATCATTACATGTATGAATTTCCACTTACATCCAAATTCTAATTATGTTACACTCAGAGGAACCGAACCCTGACTTAACTTGAGGACCCCCGGTATTTCCTGTAGCCTGCCTTGTACCTACTCTATTTAAGGGGTTTGTGGTTACAAGGTTTAGCCTCATCCATGCACAATCAAGTGTTTGAGCCCTGTGCTGCCATTTGAATGTGCTGAAATACAGGGCAGCGAATCAAAAAAGAGATGATTTACACTCATCAGTCCTAAAGGCTCAATTCTAAGGGACAGAGAATAGGAAAAGTAAGAATTAATTATAGTGAATTATATATTTAGCAAAAAAACAAACATGCAAAACAGAAGGAAAGTGTAAAACATGGGTCGTTTAAAATACCTCAGCAAACCTGTGTCTTTAACGGTAAAAGCTTGGATAAAATATTTGTACTGTTGTTAAATTATATGAAAAGCTTGATTAATCAAAACACTCAGTAACTCTCGGCTGGAGCTGTGATTTGTCTCCATGTCAAACCCATTTGACAGGTCATTTGCATTGCAAATAAAAATACATTCAAATTCTGCTGTGTTTTAATCCAGGTAGATGTTTAAGATTTTCCTTTTTTTTTTTAAATTATTATTATTGTTATTATTGATATTGTTAGAAATGCACATAGAAAACATCAGTTATCAACATAAGCATGCAAATCCCACATCGGTGTAGCACAAAGTACTTTCCGGACATAAAGAAACAGGACAAAATCTCCAGCCATAAATTAACACGTGCAGTGTGGAGTTAACACATACTGTACATTTAAGTCCTGCTGGGTCAAATAAACCCTGCAGGGCTGTTACAGCAGGGGCACGTCCGCTTAGCAGCAGCAAAACGGTGTGTTTATGTGGTAAAACAAACCACAAATACATGGTACGAACAGCAACGTTGGGTAAAGTCTACAATTCTCTGTGAAACCCGACCAATAACTGACGAAATAAGTTTTTGTCAACGTTACCTGACCCAAATTCTTAAAGCCATATTTTGAAGCAAGTTTCTCAGCCTCCTCGTGTCCCCCCGTGATCCGAACAGCCCAGTGGTTAGTAAAAACGTTCCGGGAGGGCGACGTTTTACACCAGGAGAAAGTTGCCAGCACACAAAATAGAAAAAAACGCATATTTCTTATGTTTATCTCCGTGGAGGAACCGAAGACGTTTCGAAAATAACGGGAAAAAATCAAATCTCCTCAGAGCATCAGTCGCCGTCCGAGATGCACCGCTCCGAAACTCATGCCAAAATACACAAAAGGTTTGATCCTAGAATCGTGCCCTATTCTTGTCGTCCTCCTCCTTTCTCTGTCCTTCAGTTTCTTCTACTGAAACGAACCCCAACTTTTGCGCTGCTCCGTGGAGCAGTAAAATGTCACTGCACTAAGCCCACCGCTATTGTTTCCCACCCATTTTCCGGTATGGTCCGCCTTCACTGCAGTACGATTGGCTGAGCCCGCCCCAGGCGCCCTGTGATTGGCTGGTAGTTTGCACATACTTTCACTAGGCACGAGCATGGACCATATGGTCGGAGCTACGAGCCAGTCCTGCTGTCATGGGTAAGGCTTACATGTAAACAAAGTGGATTTTAAATGTGATGGCAGAGAGAGTCTCTGATTCAACTGCAAACGCCTGAAACTGAGATCAATAGGTTGAATGAAATAGGTTTCGTTACCTCAGTGGTGCATGGATTTGTACATGAAGAGTAAGCTCCTCACCACTAGACCACCATATCACTATAGTTGTTGCCTTATGATTGTCAATAGCTTGCCCCACAAATGTCAAGATCTTTGTGGTAGTTTGGCCTCTAGTCAAATGACAAAAGTCATTTGTTGAGCAGTTACGTCAGGACTCGGTTCCCCTGACTGACGTAATTGGGAATTCATGCATGTAATGATGCTGCAGAGGCTTTATTGAACAGCACTGTGCTTTATTAACAGCAACATGCATAAACAGTCTCATATTACAGTAAAGCATTTAGGAAACATTGGTCCAGATAGAATCTTATTAATGGTTCAACATACATCACAGCAGTAAACGCATTGGAGAGGTGACTTGTGACAAGACCACACTGACAGTGCCTTAGCACAGTGCATTATTAACCCCCCTTCTCACCCACCAATCAACATTAACTCTTATTCAACACTATCTGCGAATTTAACATACACAATACAGCAAAAACAACAAAAAACAGCACACAGGGAATTAGTAGAGCAGAGAACAGCCTCCCTTTCTCGCTTTCCCTGCACACACACCCTGCACTACTAACCCCCTATCTCACCTACCAATCCACATGAACTCTTATTCAACACTAAGAGTGAATAAAACATAAACATCTCACCAATAACAGTGAAAAACAGCACAAAGCCCCTGTCTACCCCTTCCTGCAAGCAGCAGGCTCACACACTGCATGCACTGGTGCTTGCGTATTAGCATTTAGTAAGCATTCTTCTGCATTCTGCTACCATACATGACAGTAAGTACATGCATGAAAAAAGTGACACAACCACAAATTTTCGTAAGTCAAGTACAACATAAGTCGAGAACCGCTGTATCTCAAAAATCATTTCAGCTACATTTATTTCTGGTGGTTATAATATGCACGTCAATGCTAAATTCTATTTTTATTTATTATATATCAAGTTTTTTTATTATGTTATTTTTGCATTTTCAAAATCAAACAACAACAAACAAGTATACAAGACCTACAAGAATATGCATACACACATTAGATATCAAGTTTAACATATTAAGACTCTTTTTATCCTTTGTATTTTAAACACCAACTTTATTTTTGCATATATTACCTCTAGTAAGCAGCTCAAATGCATCATTTGTCTTGATGCAGCTGAATCAGCTCACTGGCTTCATGAGAAGGGCCTTACAAGCTGTTCAGATTCATGACTCATGGCCCCTCTTGTGGCCTCCCTGGTTCTCATCCCAATTTCAGGGCACTAGTGCTCACTCACATTTATGAGACTGCAGGCTGTTCTGACTCTCAGCCGTGTAATGCACAGCAACCCATTTCCCCTACAAATGCCATGCGGTCCAGAGGCAAGTTTCTGATGTTATGCTGTGTGGGGTTTTTAAGCTGACAACTAACACATTTTCTCAAAAACCCAGGTGAGCTGGTTCCTTAGTTTCAACATCACAATACCACAGTAGAGGTATGATGGTTGTACTTATGGTATGTTAAGTACATGTAATGCACTGAACAACTGCATGAGAAACTCTATCAAAAAGATATTTGCCACACACCTAGCTGGGAACTTCAAGTAGTGTATTTAATAAAAATGTATACATAATAATAATTATTGTTAAGCATTTGTGTTTTCCCTTTTATTTATATTTTTTCATGTTAATTTCATTTAGCTAGCTAGCTAGATGGACGGACGGCCGGACAGACAGACAGACAGACAGACAGACAGACAGACAGACAGATAGATAGATACTTTATAATCTTTAATAACATTATTATGATAAATATTTACATAGAAAGTATTGTAAATATTAAAGATACTGAATATTATCATATTAAATGTATATAATTATCATAAAATAATAATAATTATTATAGTTTTTATTATTATTGTTGTTGTAGTAGTTGTATTTGTTGTTTTAGAAGTATTAAAACTTATTTTCCTTATCATTAATATTTCATTCATTCACAGCTTGAAGAAAACATTGCCTTAAAGACAGAAAAAAATGATATTTGATTTCTTTTGACTTGATTTGACTTTGCTATGCTATTTTTCCACACATCATTAAAATTCCTCCATATGTGTTACTGGTATTTATTTATTGGTATTTTTACTGATTTATTTAACTTATTTGAGAATGAGACTGAATGAGAATGTGAAAAAACAATAATGCTAAAGCGCTTATATCCACATTAAACAAAATGACAAAATAGTCATGACAACACTAGTGCAATAATGACAGAATACAATAAGCATAGGTGGATCATTTCTGACTCTCAATGGACTACTGTGTCTTATTACGAGTGAACATCCATGATTTCAGTGGTCACACCTTTTGGGCTGTCTGAGTTCTGGTGTGATAGCCATTAAGGTAAGTGAGAAGATACTTACGTTCAGTCACTGCAATCACTGGGGACGGCCCTGAGAGTGCACAAGCCTCTCCAAACTCCTCGCCTGAGGAGACAGAATCAACCATGTACAATTCTCTAAATCCAAGCTTAGAAGCTCATTTACTGTACAAGTGATTGTAAGTGGGCTTGGGCCTGTGGAATGGTAATGCAACCGTTATAACACATCATTGTGCAACTAAATTATGTTCCCAAATTACAAAGCACAAAAGAAATGGTCCCATTTCCCAAAGGCGTCCCTGGACAACAATAATTATTAAAGCCAATACAGCTTTCTGGTGCTAATATGACCATCCAATGGTGATCACTATACAGTGATGTTTATGAAAACCAAGTGCAGATATACTGAGTTGATTAATATGGCCTTGAACTGAGAGAAGGGCAGAAAGTCATTAACTGTAAAAGTTATCCAGTAGAAATGTATAGAAACACACCACAGTAGTGAATTGTGTTTCATCAGTGCAGCTATATTTAGGGTAGTTGATCCTTCACTCCAAAGTCACAGGGACCCACTGTCTTTGAGTTACAATTACTCCCAGGGTTCACTTGTGAAGGGATGAAGTCTGCTCCAATCCCACAGAAGAGCTACTGCAAAACTTGCTGATAAAGTAATGCTGGCAAAGATCCAACAAACAGTTCGCAGTGACTTACTGTGTGTCTACAGAACAGTCAGAGTGTCCATGTTGACCCCTGTTCACCAAAAGGGCCTACAATGGGCACATAAGCATCAGAACTGGACCATGGAGAAATGGAAGGAGGCCTGGTCTAAATCACCTTTTCTGTTAGATGATTGGCTGGGAATAGAGGAGAGCAAGATGCACAGTGGGAAGATGCCAAGTTGGACGGAAGTAGTGTGATGCTCTGGGTAGTGTTCTACTGAGAAATCCTAGCATTCCTTTAGTTTTACCTTGCCAGTTCCTGTTCCCGTTCCCGGTCATATTATGCATGATTGGTCAGATCATATCATTTTAAGGATTAAGTTTTTGTTTTTCAATGAAAATATACCAACTTTGTCCCACCTTTGTCATAACTTCCCAAATGTGTCAGGAAATGTTTCAGGACTCACTGTTAGTATTTCTGCAGAAATCTGAAGGTTTTTTTTTCCTGCCTCTCTTTTACTCCTCCACAGTTCAGTCTTAGGAAGTCAGCTGCATTTTCAGAGTTAATCCTAATTACAGATTTGCATTCATCCACACATTAAACTGTATCTCTGTTTTTTTGGACAGCTACACATCCTTTCAGACCCATAGTGTTGCGTTGTCCTCTCACAATGGAAGGATGGACAGGAACTATGCTGTTAGATTTGTGTCAAAAGTCGCACACAAAGGAAATGCTCACGGGGAAAATTTCAGCACGTGTGCAAAAAACAGAGCATGTTAGCCTCAGTGAACTCTGTTCGCATGAAACCTATTTTTTATAGGAGTTTTTCTGCTCACGCAGAGACTTTTGACAATTTGGGGGTAGAAACCAAGGAAGGCATTTGCTCTCTCATGTTTGGCCACTTTTCACCTCGATCACTCCACTGACTTCACTGTGCCTACAATGACAGCTTCCCTTATCTAAACATTTGTTAATAAGTAGAGACATATCACAGACTGCATCTCAGTTTTATACCTATGAACTATATTCACACCAGAATAAGCAGCCTGAGCAGAATCAGCCAGTTCAGCTCTCAGCCAATAGACGCATCCCAGGACCATTACAATATAATTCACTTGTGAGCAGTTTTTATGTCCTGACGACTTTTGACTCAAATCTAACACCTTAAGAATCACCTGTGGATGCCTTCACATCTCAAGTAAAAGTTTTATTTTCACCTCAAAGATGAAAGATTAAGTGCTGTTAATATGAGGGGACCAGTATTGGTGGTCCACCAGGTCTTAAACGGTTGTGAATGACTCGTACTTAAAGGCTGTTGTGACTGGTAATTAAGTTAAAAATCATGGTCTTTAACTGCAAACTCTGCCTATGTCATGATTTCTGATTCACATTGATTTTAAAAACAATCAAGAACATGGAAATGCTATTCAGTGTTTTATTCTCATTGCCAACTTACACAGTTTATTTGCAGCAAGCTAATTGTCCAGAATTAATACCTTAAGTCCATTAAGTGTATAATAGACTTAGAGTTGAAGGGGTGTATTAGAGTAACAGTTTACTGTACCTTCTCTTAATCTTCACTTGGTTTAATATAAGTTAATATTTTATAGGCCTGATGGAAGTTGATTTTAAGGATGATTTTGGTTTGATATTGCTGATGTCATTTTTATTCTCCTGTTCACGCTATGCCATCTGTGTCCTGGGTGGCGAAAAATATGGCTCAATGTTCACACTTCTTTAAATAGGCTCTAGAGAAGAACCCCATCATTATATTCAGAAAGACCATAAAAAGTCCCTGGCTTTGAATCCAATACCAAGTGCCTTGCAAAGTGTGTCATTTGAGAGGCAGTAAATGGTTTAACCCCGTATGATCCTAAGCTTGTTGCATCCAAAATCATATTGTACTGATTTCTCATGTTAAACAATGCACATACGCCTACATTATAAGTGTGAGAATTCAATACCTGGGCCTAGTCTGTTCATTTATAGCATTTGTATTGTGGGTTAAAGCCTATTGGTCATGACTCTACATGCTATGAGCAGGTCATTACTCAACAATGACTTCAAAAGTCATGACTCTATAAACACCTCTGAGGAAAAAAATCAAGCTCCACTCTTACTTCAGACATGGAGAAAATTATCAGGTGTTCCTGTCCATCTTTCCACTGTGAAAAGAAAATAAACTACACTGCTCAAGAGTTAGCACCTACAAACTGGAAGCCTGAGATGTGGATGAAGGTTCTTTGGGCTGATGAGTGCAATTCATTCTCATGTTGAGAAGCAGATATTAACTTGGACGGTTAGAAGCAGAAAAACAAATGACTTTACTACTTAACTGCTAATTAAATGGCTGTTTTGCCTGTGAATTAAAGGAGGATGAGATCTCTGACTTCTGCACAGTACTGTACAGTATCTCACAAAAGTGAGCACAGTCCAAAAACTTTAAGTTTAGGGTCATTATCATGTTGAAATACTGCATTGTGGCTCAGTTTCTGAAGGGAGGGGATCATGCGACCTTGAACTAAGTCATAGTACATGTTGGCATTGGTGGTTCCTTCAATGAACTGCAGCTGCCCAGTGCCGGCAGCACTCGTGCAGCCCCAAACCATGACACTCCCACCACCATGTTTTACTGGGCAAGACAGACTTATCTTTGTACTCTTCATCTGGTTTCTGCCACACGTTTGACAACATCTGAACCAAATAAGTTTATCTTGGTCTCATCAGACCACAGGACATGGTTCCAGTAATCCGTTTTGAGGGCTTTCTTGTGCATCATCTTTAGAAGAGCATGCAGAGCAATTTGATGCAGTGTATGGTGTATGGTCTGAACATTGACAGGCTGAAACCCCATCCCTTCAACCTCTACAGCTTTGCTGGCAGGACTCAAACGTCTATTTTCAAAAGACAACCTCTGGATATCATGGTGAACATGTGCACTCATCTTCTTTGGTCATCCATGGTGAGGCCTGTTCTGAGTGGAACCTGTCCTAATAAACTGTTGTATGGTCTTGGACACGGTGTTGCTTCTTATAGCCTAGGCCATCCTTAGGTCACACCAAATTTAACACACCTGCTCCCTATTCACACCTGAGACCTTGTAACACTAATGAGTCACATGAGACTGGGATGGTTAAATGGCTAAATGAGCACAATTTGGACATCAATTTGCCCTCACTTTTGTTGCCAGACATTAATGGCTGTGTGAGTTATTTTGAGGGGACAGCAAATTTACACTGTTATACAAGTTGTACCCTGACTACTTTACATTGTATCAAATTATCATATCTTTATTGTTGTCCCATGAAAATATATAATAAAATATTTACAAAAATGTGAGGGGTGTACTCTCTTTTGTAAGATATCTTTGTCATTTAAAAAATGCCAGCTGTTTACACTGTCAAAATGTCATGATGAGCAGACCAATAGAAATTGTCAAACATTATTTGGGCCTTTAGAGGGGAAGGTGGTCAAATGTTGGGTGTACTCTCCTAGTGCAACAACATAATTAGTTTTATGTCTATGGGATAAGGTTAAGGGGGGAGGGGTTAGTGAAATAATTTTTGCTGGGGGAGCAGTCAGGGGTGTGGATGATTAACTGGCATTTTTGGGGATAGGGAGAAATCAATTTTTTGTAAACAATAGGTACTCATTGTTCTAAAAAGGCCACTATGACCAAATTATAAGGTGCTTGGGCAAATAAAACCTCCAACTCTGCCTGTGTCTGGAAGTACTTTGAAGTACATTAGAAATTCTTCCAGCAGGAAGAAGCAATAGCAGCGGATAGACTGCCATTAGAACTGTACGACTTTGGAGGCATGGGAAAAAGACACTTTATGAACAGACTTTACTGAACAGGAATTATTCACGCCTCAGCACCCTCACTTGTGATTAGCAGCTCTGAAAATAGAAATAAAGTTTGAGCTTTAATGTATCCATAATCTGGATTACATAGGGAATAAAGAATCATTGCTGAGCCACTGTTCGAACTGCACACACTACAATTTCTGACTGAGCTGCTCAGGCATGCCAGACTTAAGCTTATTCGGCAGTTAGGCCAATCGGTTTGTTGGGAGTGAAATATTGCCTCTGCTTTTAACACAATGGCTCTGAGCGCACATCACTTATCTTGAGGAATGGGAGGGAATAAATAGGCATTAAAGGCAACTGAAGTAAGCTTTACTTTTAAAACTTTCTCTACAGACTCTTGTCAGCCCTGTAACCAAACCGGGTGATATAGACTCAATACTTCAGTGTACAATGATTCCTATGTTAACTAATGACAAGGCAAGGCAAGGTAGTCATTGTTTAAATTAAGCAACCATAATTAGGTTGTGTGATAACCACAATAATATTTATGGAAGAGGCCCATCTGCATCTGAATTAGATATTATTCTACACTCTTCAGATTGTCTTTTTATTTAACAACAATAGATTAATAATTAGCACAGGTTCCCATTTCTTAACCCAGTGACTAAGGAATATCTTAGTATCTTGCATTGTTCTGTCAATTAGCCTTAATAAATATTAATGAATTCATTCCTTCTTTTCAAACTGCTGGATCCATTTTGGGTCACAGGGAAGCTGGAACCAATTGTAGAAGACTACAGGCTGAAGCAAGGTTCACCCTGGACAGGAGGCCAACCCATTGCAATACACCTTAAAGGAATAGAATCAAATTTTTTTTTTATTTCCATTTATCCTAGATGTGGGCAATTATCTAAGACATGTTTGATGTCCAGCTGGGTTTATGCGCATAACAGTCTTAAAAACATTAGAATCCAAATTTCGTAAAGGAAAAATGCAAGTGCAAAATGCCCCCTCCTCCCTCTTTACTGCTCTACGCACCCTGTCTACAAAGCTTGTCTCTACAGGAGGCTGGTAAGTTTGATATCCAAAATGTTTTATTTCATGAATGAAAAATAATATGAACTCCACACAGCTAAATATAATGTGTTATAGTGACTTTCACCTGACTGTACTTTAGCTTCTTAGCTCTTCATCCTTGCTCTTGTTTATTTGCCTTTGTCGTGTAAGCTGTAGTTGGCAAAGGAGGACGTTTTTGTGTGAATGAGAGCATGGGTAAGAAATGGGGCTGCACACAGCATGTGCACAAGAGATGATTGACACTCCCCTTGGCTGTAATTGGTTACTGAGCATGGTGGATTCTTATGATTGGCATTTAGAGGATAAAATGGACCCAGAGGAGCCAACATTTTTACACAGATTATCTTTTCCATATACTACTATGAAGACGCATGGACAGTTTTAGCAAATATGGCAAAGTTCTTGCAAAAGTTACTGTTATTCTTACTAAGTCAGAATTATTCAGAACCCGAAGCCTAAAGAGCTTAATGCCTCTAAAAGCCCCCTCACACAAAGTTATTAAATGAAATGGTAATTATAGGTCTGCATATAAGATAAGATAAGATAAGATAATCCTTTATTGTCCCACAAGTGGGAAATTTCACTTGTGGGACAATAAACATTTCATTCTGTTCCCATATGAAATGGTAATAAATTATAGGCTGCTAAATTTGAAACCAGAGCTTGACCTAACCTGCTCGCACACACATGAATATGAATTATTTAGCACTGTTAGCACTTGAGTGATAAACTGGTTTATTTTCAATATGTTTTCATGGACATGCAAATTTTACCTTAAGAACAGCATTTACGGGTCTCTGATCGACTGTTAGCTTGACTGAAAATGCTTCTTACTGCTGCTCACAGAAATGCTCAACATAATTTGGAACACCTGAAAAGTGAGGACAAAAATCCTCTCACTCTAATCATCCTTAGTTAGGGGCATGTTCATTCACCCCTCAAACTCTAAAACTGTTCCACACACAGCTAATGCCACAAAAAAAGAGACTGAGAGAGATGTATGAATGTATGAAATTCTTGAAATCTACTACATAAAAAAAAATGTAATAGGCATTTTAAAAAACCAAGCCCAAGCCCCTTTTTATAAATCAAAAATGATGCAAACTCAGTATGAAATAAAATATTTTGCCAGGCCCTATTTTGCTCAAATGCCTCTATTATACTGTAAATAAATGATCTGATGCTTGAAACACTCTTGTGTAAAATAAGGTTTGACCATTCTGTTCCTGGCCAAGATGTATATGCAGAGCATTAAAAAGAAAAAAAGGCTCCAGATACACTTTATTTTATTAATATTACATCTAAAGAAATGTTTTGGCTCACTGGTGGTTTTGGAAAGTAAATAAACTGCACTGTAGATGCTTTCTCTGAAATGAACCATAGCTTTCAGGGGAAAAAGGTTGTTGATACAGTGATGGAACTGGGTCATAGAACACCATGAGACATGCCATGTAGAGTTCAGCCCACCCTCCGGGAGTTTAGGAGGCCAGGAGGACGAGCTCTTGCGCCACCACCCAAAGAGGTAGCTTTTCACAGGGGTACGGCCTCAGAGTACCAGGTGGTGTAATCGACCAGTAGACCAGAATGCATTCATGACCCAGGGGCATGCGGGGCAGCAGAACCACCTGGTATATCCTGATTCACTTGAACAGGACCTCTATGATGGGGAGCGGTACCAGAGGATTGAGGGAGGGGCTCATGGAGTGGTGCACAAAGTTCCTTATGGCAGTGACCATGCCAGGCCTGATAAAGCGATCCTTGACATTCGGCAGTGTGTTTGCCTTGCTAAGGTGGCCGAAGAGCGAATGGCTGTGAGCGAAGACATGACTGTCCACTTTCGATCCAGGCACCACCAGCATTTCTGTGGGTTTCCCCCTCTTCGGTAGAGGAGGTCGTTCTTCATCAGGACGTACAGAGGGGGGAGTACAGACTGTAGATGGGCAGAAATGGCTTTCTCTTTGCAACCATTACATGCACAATTTTTTTTGTAACCTCTAGGGAAAATCTTTGTTGGTCAAGCACTCCTGGAGAGTATAACAATTTTCTTGGGTTTTTTTCCATTCAGTCTGAGAAATCCAACTTTTTAGAGATTTCTAAACTTTTTTCAGCTGGATGAGCATCAATGGCTCCTTTTCTGAGGTCCTCAGAAATCTGCTCTCTTTGTGCCTTGATACACATGAACAATCATGTTTTGAAGATTTCAAAGATCCTGTTTTTTTGTTTGTTTTTAATAAAACAGAGCCCACTGATGTCCAACTGTCATCCATTTGACTGAAAGCAAAGTAAAAAGCTAACTGTAGGGGTTAACATACTTTTGCCCCTTATGAATGTGATATTGAAATCTCTGTATCTTATTTTGGGACTTCCAAGCACCACAGTCATAGTGTGAAATTATACAATATTCTGCATGTGGAATCAGTGGGTTACTGTGTTAAAAGAGTATGCGCGCACACACACACACACACACACACAAACACACACACACACACACACACACACACACACACACACACACACACAC
>JBBIGC010017506.1:0-12860 GCA_037576955.1 Lepidarchus adonis | reverse complement strand
TCCAGCTGTGTTTGATTAGACTGATTGGACTTGATTAGGAAACACACACCTGTCTATATAAGACCTTACAGCTCACACTGCATGTCAGAGCAAATGAGAATCATGAGGTCAAAGGAACTGACTGCCTGCATACTGTCTGTACCCACTGTATCTATTATTTTAGCAGTTTTACGTTTGTAGGCCACAACAAGCCCCTTTGCTCAGTAAATCTGCTAGTATTGCTTTATATAAAGCCTACGCTCTCAGCAGTGAAATCCCAGAATATTGTTAGTTGTGGACATGTATCTTCAGACCCGTGCTCTCACCCACATGTGCTGAACCAGCCAGTGCATCCTTTGTGTGCTGCCAGTAGGAAAGGGGCTTTCCTAGGGAATGGTGGTGAAGACCCCAAGGCTCCTTCATAGCCTCAGTCATGGGTGCGTGTGCCAGGAAAGGACACAACAAAAGAAGAGGAAGGAGCATGTGTTTGTGGTGGATTTCTTATTTTATTCTGGTCATACTTCCTGAACCATGCAGCAGCTGTGCTTGCAGTGTGAACAGTGCTGTAATAAGCTCAGTGCACCTTACACTGGCTTCACACCAGCTCCCTGCTACATGATCAGTGACAGAGGTGTTACTGGTTGTGTGTTTTCTTCGTATTTTGGCCTGCACACTAAAACAGTAAAGAATCATTAAAAGAGAATTTGATGCAGTTATTACAGTTCTGGTCCTCACCAGTAAAAACCAATGGTGAAATTAAGAATATTTTTGCCACTCAAAGCACATCAAGCTGACAGTGAATAAACAATATGCAGTTAAGGTAAACAGTATATATAATATTTTATTCAGACAAACTCAAAATGGATTGATTCTGATGAATAAAAAAACATAGTTGGGACACAAAGACAACAGGTTCTTTTAGAAAATAGTGTGATATTCACTTGCGTGAATGAACTTTCAGGTTATCCTTCATTAATGATTTAATGATTAATGATGATGATTTTTTTAGACCCAGTGGGCACAATTTGCAATTTCACAAATGTGTTTTTCTTCCAACACAGTCTATGCTTGTTAGTTCATAAAATTGAGGGGGGTGGTTAGATTTAACTTTTTGTGAGACATTAAGTTGCTTAAATTTAATAATTAAGTTCATTGTGCATTACTAGGTCACAACTAGTTCATATGTGTAACAGTGATTGTTGTTATTTCATTACTTATGGCATTTTTCTTGTATCTGGATTCCATAAACTCATGCTTGTGTGAATGACCGTTATCCACTGGTTGAATTTGGACGCGTTCTAGGTCATTCACACCATCATTACCACATCGCTTGTGCAATGTTGCAAGGTCCAGGCCTAGAGACCACATTGTCATTTGATGCAACCCACTGAGGCAGATGTCCTTACAGGCTGGAGAACAACAAACAGTCTGCTGTTCATGCCATACTAAAAGCTATTCAAGACACCTGCCATTACTTTTATATCACTGTCATGTCTGTCTACACCTGGAAATCCTCACACTGCAACTGACCGCACACTGGGAGGCAAGCAAGAAAATACTTTAATTTAATTGGTTTGTTGAAATTTAACCTGTATTCTGCCCACTACAATGTCATATGACACTATACCATCTCTTGGAACTTGCAGCTTAGTTCTTCATCAATAGGTTTGTTAAACTGACCAATTCATTGAATATAAATTGTATAGTATTATGAGGATATGCAGTGAAGTTCACTAACAGTTCTGTAATTTGAATAGATTTGTGAGGTGAGTGTGACGTTACAACCCTGCAAGTATATACCTTATATTTTAAACTAGCTTGTTGATGTTCGGTAACACTAGCATTACAAGTAGATACCTGGCTAGTGATTTTGGTTGGTTCCCTTTTTTCCATGTGGATATTAAAGTTGGGCAGTAGGACAATTTGTATCTTTATTGTGATAAATTCCATTACAATAAGCTTTTCTGTACATATTGTATATCATACAGTGGCAAGGAAAGGTTTGTGCCACTGGTTCTCCTTTGGTGTATTC
Organism: Lepidarchus adonis; assembly: GCA_037576955.1. Classification (NCBI taxonomy): domain Eukaryota; kingdom Metazoa; phylum Chordata; class Actinopteri; order Characiformes; family Lepidarchidae; genus Lepidarchus; species Lepidarchus adonis. The sequence goes on along the minus strand of JBBIGC010017506.1, from coordinate 10,849 downwards.
CAAATTTCTAGTTCAAAGTATCATCATAATTCATAATGTTGCTATATCACCCACCTCTAATGCAAATGAGTTTTTAGTATTGAATTGTTGAATTATTTAATCTTCAGATTTCTGCCCATGTCGGTCAGCCCTTGATAAGAAGTGTTTTTTAGGGCTTGGAGGATTTTACTTTGCTTTCAAAACCCACCACTCACCCCCTCAACCAGAGTTGCTGACTCATCCCTGCAAGCTGGGCAGGGGAAGATAAGTGTAACTGTGTGAGTGTGTGTTTGTGTGTGTGTGTGTGTGTGTGTCTAAGGCTTTGTTAGAAATAATGGAGATTCCCTGTAGCCTTTCAAACGGTTTTCCCCTCGTCTTGCCCAAAGCGTCGGCTCATCATATTGATTCCATTCACGCTGGCATGCAGCCTGTTCTCTGGCAGTAGGCTCGTTTTATGGTCGGACTCAGGCCTGTTCCTCCCTCACCCTTTCCTTTCTCTTGCAGGGAGCACACGATGTGGGTGTGTGAGAGACAGCTCAGTTCAAGTGTAGCATGCTCCCAAAGAACCCTTCTCTTAACATCCTGGTTTATCTTTCCTTCTCTTGCTCTTTACACAGTCAGGGTAATAAGGTAAAGTAGTATGTTTTGTTTTGCACTTTTTTGAATATCATTTTTACACTCTTTATAGCCTTTTTTCTGCTGGTGGAAAGATTGGGGACAGAAGGCTCTGTCCGTATCCGTGTTTAACGTTGAACATAAGTATTTTTAGCTGTGCTGTGTTCAAAACCATTCTAGAAGACGTAATAATAAAAAATGTAATGAAGTAATTAACATTTTTAAAGAAAACAAAATTTTTTTCATTGTTGGTGTAATGGAGTTTGTGTTTTGTGGCTGTCAGTGCTCCACTTTTGCCTGGAAGGTATATTGATATTGTAGCAATTCTCTGAGAGGGAGAACCACCAAATGACCACTCACACACAAGTTATGCCCTTTTTGAACCAACCAGGAAGTGGGCCAGGTTTATTTGCTTGCTCAACCAGTCTTTAAAAAGACCAACCTGTACACTGGCTAGGATGCGCACGAGCATGAACCTGTGAGCAAGGATAGCAATGGCTTGCCAGACTCAGTCATCACTCTCCAGACTCATCACAAAGAGAGTGAGCCTGTCCATCCATCGCCATCTCGCTCGCACAACCACACAAACGCACAGTAACGTGTTCTCCTATACAGTCTGTTCCTCTGCCTGCAAAACACACAGAATAACATAAACACAGCCTAAAACAGTGCTAACTGCAGAACTCCCATGATGCTCCTCCCCGAGCAGCCAATGGCACCCACCCAGGACCACTACACTATACATGTTCTTTACATTGACCCTTAGGTATATGATATCACAGAAAAAACATGGCTGTAGCTTATATGTTCCATGTTTCCATGTAAAGTGCGTCTTTTATTTGATATATATTATCTGAACAAATTCTCTCACAACCCATAACAGTACCTGCAGACACGTTCTCATCTCACTGTGTTCGCTGTTTCTGTTACTCCCTACAATGTCAAACATGTGAAACAAACCTTTTGTGGTAAGTAGTTCTTTCTAAGATATCTTCTCTTTTTGTGCACAACTGACAAAGTTCAACAAAGTCTCGTTTTAAAGTGGACAAGCTACATACTCATCCTGTGCACTAGTTTAAACCCAAAATCTCGGTGATGAAGGGACACCACTATGATTCTACAATACATCTCCTCTACACCAGTGGGCAAGTGGTCTCATTTTGACGTTGCTTCTTTGTGCTGAATTTGTGGCAGGGCTGGATATTTTTGACCAAGTTTATTATCACACACGTACAAAAACTCTGGGTCATAATGAAAGGTCAAGTCAGTGTAACTATTTTCAACATAGTTGTTTTTGTGGTGCGCCTGCAAGTTCTAGGCCCTGACAAAGTTGTGTGTCTGTAGCATATTAGGCTAAGATGCTGTTTCTGCATCTTGGTTAATGTGGATTACTGCTGTTATGACACAGGTGTTGACTTCTTCCCTAGAGCCTGATTACATCTAAGCAATTCCATAAACTGTAACAGTTTTGTACATGCCGTGCTGATTAAGTGATTTCCCCCGGGATTAATAACGTTTTCTGATTCTGATTTAGTTAAGTGCAATATGTTACAGAATGATTCTACAAGATACAACATAAGCACATTACCAAGGGCATATTTTAGGAGGTGAATTAAAAAAAAAAACGGGGGAATTTATCAAATTTCTAGTAACTCTATAGAATCACAGACCTTTTCTGTTCTTCTTTATTTTTATACATGTTTGTAAAGTGGTTTGTAAAGTGATTGTTTTGCTAAGTATATTATATTGTTAAAAACTTGATTGCCTTATCTTGTCAAGGATTATTTTATGCTGAAGTTGAGTGAACTGCTGAGCACTGGATACATGTCTCCATGGCGATCCATCATGGCACGAACTTTGACGCCACTTCAAAAAACGTCAAGAGCTTTAATTTGAAATGAAGGATAAAGGAAGTGGCAATTACCCAGAATTTATACCATGTTCCAGGCCCCTTCTAGCAGTTTTGAAATGTTCCTCAGTCATGCTTTTAGGAAATGTAAAATGTTCATTCTTGTTTATATGGATGATCATCTGTGAGCAGACCAAATTGCATGTAGACTGGTCTGTGTACAGGAAATGCTTGTATGTGTGTATAATGGTGTTTTAAATGGTGGGGAGTGTATACAGGGTGTCACAGGGTGTCTGGCAAATTGTGGACATGCTGCTACTGCATATGTTGTGGTTAGTTTAACCATATCCTATTATACATATAAGACTGTGTTTCACTCTGTGTGTGTCTGAATGTAAGCTGACAAAACATTTTCACTAATTTTGCACCTAATGTGATAATGTTTAACTTGGGTGAAGTAAGGCCAAACTGCATGTTTCAGGTGTCCAATGTAAGGTTGGGTCTGTTATGTATTTTATGTATGTGTGTTCTGTATTCATGTCCATTAGCTGAAGTTCTATTTCTGGTTCTACATTTACACACACAGCATGAGTTGGCCTTTTCCATAGAGCGACAGTGAAAATGGAACTGATTTGTGCTTAATTATAGCGGAGTCCATTCATTGTCAGGGATTTTCACACCTAAATGGTTTGCATATGCAATAAAATCTTCATATCAAGTGTGGTAAACTTTTTAAAAATAATAAGAACAATGCAAAAATCGCTCACCTCGCCTTCTCCAGCAACGCTGACCCAACACTCATCAGTGAACAGGACTGTAGACCACTGCTGCATTGTCCAGGTCACATGGTCTTGTACCCACTGCAAACGTTCACGTTGGTGTCTTGGTGTCAGTGGTGTCACCTGCAACGGTCGTCTGGCTTTCAAGCCAAAGCGGTGGAGTCGGTTGCGAATGGTTTGTCTGGAAACCATAGTTCATCTCCACTCCTCAATCTGTCATGAACTCTGCCAGTAATTCTGTGTCTTGATGCAAGTCTGCTGATGACACTTTGAGACACACCAAGTTCAAGCAGCAAAGTGACATAATGTTGCCACTGTAGCAGTAAACAAAAATAAAGTTCCGTAAGCCTGTTGATTTTCGAGGCACAAATCGCTTTTAGTTAAATCGTAGATGCACTACTGTATGACCAAATTCCAATGAAAACACTAATCGGAACATTAGTGTGTATTCTAATCACTTTAGGGATAAAAGTTAATTACACCATCACCCCAAGCTCTGGCAGTAGTTTTTAAATGCCACATTCTCATACTTAGTCAAGTTAAATTTATCATATAACGCATTTACAAGTGATATCACAAAGCAGCTTCAAGGTCTGGGTCTGCACCCCTAATGAGTAAGCAGCTTTAGGGAGAAACCTTGGCAGAAACCATGACTCAAAAAGGGAACCCATCTTCCTGTGGTAAACATCAGACAGCAAAAATAAATAAGAAAGATGAAAAAATAATTGTTAATAGAGGTGGCATTAGCTAAAAGCTTGGGATATGCATATGAATCCTACGAAGAATGTGGAGATGATCTGTGGTAGTTGAAGTAGTCTGGAACAGGTGAGCAGGAAGCTTGTTTGAAGAATGAGCGCCGCAGTTAATCATGTCCAAGGTGACAGTCAGTCAAGTCTCTGTAACAGGAACAAGAGCTCACTTAGAAACATGAGTGGTTTCTAAGAATTTCATCCAAAAATATGACATCAGGTTGCGTCAGGCAGGTCAGGACAGCAGGATGGGTTAGGATCATTTGTATCTCAATTCCAAAAATACTGTGTCCAAGAGTGTGGTCAACCTATAGATAGTAACGAATTAATTCGTATAGCAATGTTGTTCTAATGTGTCTTAAAGAATGTGTAAGAAAAAGAAAACTCTAAAGGGGTCACAAACTTCCATGCATTAATGTTTGCATTAAAATGTATTCCTATTACCCCCTACTAGAGTAATATGACTGACTCTTCTTATGCAAGTCATGTAACAGTAGAACAGGTCTACCTTTGTTTGGGAGCTTGGCGTAGTTCTTGGTGAGTAAACCTTTTCCTGCACTCTTCCCACATGCCACTTGCTCACCAGTTACTCAACTTACTCTACATTGTGATGAAGAGCCGCTGGGGGCAGTTGAGAGGAACTCGCAGAGAAGACTGAGTAGACTAACTTGGAATGAGCCTGAAGCTAAGGAGCAGCATTAGCTTCCATGTGGGCATGTGTCAACCGGCTGAGTGCTGCACCAGAATCATGCCAACTGTAGGCCTAGTTGGGGCTAATGCACTGTTACACTGTTACGCACGGGAATGTGTGATGTCAGTGTTTGTTCTTGAAATCGGAGCATGTGACTCATTTTCTTTTAATGTCCTACTGTAATGAAGGTGAGCTTGCTAACTGCCGTCATCTATATTACAGCAGATTACTGAGAGATCTCACCGTTACCTGTATAAAACGATGACCATGTGTGTGGTGTTCGGTTTCCAAATTCCTAGAACAGGCTAGACAGAGTGGGTAAGGTAGGTGACCCAGTGGTAGTGTTTTGTTTTAGATCAGCAAATAAAAGGAAGGTTAAGTTGATGTGCTAGCTTGCAGCGCATTTCTCTGTAGTCGTGACTATCTTGTTAGCTGCTAAACCGGTTGTCACCCAGTGCTTGGATCCCAATCAATAAAGTTCTTTTTAACAATGCATGTTCTTCTACGCTACCATTAGGTGGTTCTTAGGGTGCTGCTGCTTTCCTATCATCTTACTGTATGGTTCCAACAAATAATCGAAAAGTAAAGCTGGAACTAATTGTTAAATGAGACTAGGGAAGGAATAAACATCTGAAATCTGTGAAGTGTAGTAATCACCCTAAAGAGCATCTGAAACAATGAAAGTTTATATGAAAATGAGCACTGTAACTTATTTTTTGTGATAAATAGTATGGGTCATCATCTGAGCTAATTGATTGGGAGAGTTAATTTGAGACGGTTTCATTTAAAATTTAATTTACTCCCAATCTGCACATAGCTAACCCGGTAGCCATTCACAGAGCTGCTGTCCAGTTTTGAATATATTAACTTGCATAAACATGAATTGGTTTTTGTTTGACTTTAGATGTGAGTAAAAGTTATTTCAGAAATGTAGAAGTCAATGACTTGATCTAATGACCACTACTGCACTAAGAAAATCCTTGGTCAGGGGCAACACTATTTTTTTAATACTAAATTTGTGTAGTTTTAGTGAAACTGTGCTGCTATCTTAGTTTGTAATTGGATGTTTGTCTTGTTTAAATGTTTGCCACTGTAATATTTCATTTACTTTCAATACATCATTCTTTCATATTAAAATGGGTGAGATGTGAAATTAGTTTGGTATCATTTGACAGCATAAGCCATTAACTCTGAAAATGTCAGGAAGAGTATTGTAAAATGATGTTTGTGTCTAAAGTCTTAAAAAGCAAACACTAAACACAGAAATCAATACAGACAAGATGAACAAATATTTGAATAATTCAGCCCTGCTCAATTTATTTTCACTTTCAACTTCTATGACTTGAGATGTTCAAACTTTTCCTTCTGACTATGTGTGTTGGCCATAGACAGACTTTCCTCACATTTTTCAATTGCTTATTTTCAGTAAGTGAGGGGATGGTGTGGTCTGCCAGCAATGTGCATGAGAGGAGAGATAGAGGAGAACAGAGAAGACAGAACGGAAAGCATTGGTTTGTTTTGTGTTCTGCTGCTAATAGAAGAGGAGGCGCTGAAGTTCAGACTTGTCTGCACCATGTCCAGTCCCAAATACTTACTATATATATATATATATATATATATACACAAACCTGTAGAAAGTGTATGACGAAACCACTCCAGTGATAATGATCTCAACATTCCAAGCCTACTTTTTTGCTGTTTTCTTTCAAAAAAAACTTCGTGTGTTAAGTTTAGCATGAATGCCACTTTGTGTGATGTTTTTCTTTCTAGATTTAGTGCTTTTTGTGCTATATCTTTCTGGTAAATTCCACAGTGGAAAATATGGGTGGAAGATTTCATCACCATGCACAAAGACTGCATTTATGGTATGCTTCATTTAGCATTTTGAAGTTTGATACATTGAAACACACACACATTAGTCAGTCATACTCTTTTGAAATCAAAACTAAATAATCTGACTTTTATTTAGTGTTTCATTATGAATGTCTTTGTTTGGTCTAGTGGGACTCCTTCAGAAATGAAGAAATAACAACATTTGTCGTCACTCTGCAACATCAACTACTTATTTTGCCTAACTGAAATAAAGTAAAGCATTGTAGAAATATTTCATTTATTCTCTCTAATGGTTTTACAATGTAACATTTATTTTTACTTTTGAGTAAAAAGTTGTGTCTGTCTCTACGCTGTTCTTTTTCAGAATATTCTCTTTTCTTAGTGGGTCAGTCTGATAATTCAGTAAAACTTGAGCTGAAATAAGAGCAGCCGTGAAGGTGTCAGTTGAGAGAAGCTGACTCTGGCTGAGCTATCATGTTCGTGTCCTACTCTTCACCTGCCCCTCCCCCAAAGCACACAAACCCACCTGTGGGACAAAACTGCTGACCATAGATCTGTGTGTATATGTTCGGTTCGTGTATGCACAGCTGTCTGACAACTGTCAGTCCAAGTCACCCTGCTGTCTCCTGTCTGTCCATGAAAGACAGCACTTTTTGTTTGTTTCTCTCCAGCTGGTTTTGACTTTGCAAAACTTGTCACTTCAACTGCATCATGTGAGGTCTGTTTGTATGGCCTTCTGTGCTGGCATAAGCTGAAATGAGCGTATCTTCTGTCATACAGCTTTTTGATGATGCTGCCATTTCTGTTGCTGACTCACTTTGTCAGTGAGTTTACACGCAGCATCTTAATGATGTTGTGGCACTGTGTTAATATCTGTATTACCAGCAGGCCCATCCTTTTATTTCTGTCTATACCTCTGTAATTCATTTTTCAATAAATTTACTCATCAAAATTCACCAGGATTGATACCAATTCCAGACCTTAGTTGTAGCTGTTTATTTGTATGTATAAGAGTAGGAGGCTTCCTATTAAAAGCAAAAATACAACATGCATTTAAATGTATTCCAGGGCATTTAGTTGCAAAATATCACTGAACAGCTGCCATCTTGCCAATACTGGTATGATTCTCATCTCATCATGCATCCCTTTAATGTCATGCTTGCTGAAGTTGCAGTGCCTTAAATTGATATTAGTTTGGCCATGTGTTTTTGCTCTGTGTGTATGTGTGTCTCTAAGCAGGCTGTCTAACTTGTTTAGTTTGATGTGGCAGCATGTGACTATGGACTGCCTGCATGGTTTGACCCACATCTCCATTTAGAGGTCACCTGCTGGTCTTGTATCCTTTTGCACAGCCCTGACCTGAGAATGTTTTACCACACATCATCTCTCCTGTGCATGTCAGTGGTGATAAATTGCTAGTTGACTCACTGGGGTGAAACTTTGAGGTGCAGTAAATTATGGCTTTGTGTGTGCATGGTGTGATGTTTGAGCAGCAAGAATCAGGTAAAAGGGAAATGCTGCTAAATCTCAGCTTCATACTGATTTATTGCGACAATGATAGCACTGTAGCAGCATATTTATAATGCTGATAATTGTGTCAGAACTACATAACAGCTATATTATAAATATTATAAATAAAGTAATGTCTGAGGTACTCCTGCAACAATGGATTTTGGTAAGGCTGGTAATGTGAAATGTAACATAATGATCTTTTAAGGCATTTTTTACTGTGTTTATAGCAAATTTCAGCTAAATTGGTTGCCACACTGTGTGGGCTTAACAGACATAAGTGCATATTTCTAGTATTTCTTACTGTAATTCACAGATGCAATGTAAGTAATTTTTGCTCTCTAATGGGCTAAGACTGCATTTCATAAATTTTAAAAATTGTTGTCCAAGTAATATGAAAGGTGCAATATTGAAAGCTAGATATGACTGGCTGTGGAGCACAATGAGTCATGCATAATTTTGCTAAGATGTCATACAGTTGTAGCAGCAGCAATAAATTGACTGATTTGCTGTTTGTATGCTTGGAGAAAAATTGTTCAATTTTTTGATTGTCCAGTTTCTTTGTACATTTAATCTTTCAAACCCTACAGGGTTATTATGTTATTAACCATAGGACTTTTTTTATTTATTTATCCTACCATTGTTAAAAAAAATGAAACAAATATTCAAGTTATGCAGTTATAAAAGTGAGAAAGTTAGATCCCATGTACAGACCCTAAAGGTGTAATTGGTGAAAGCAGGTGTGGGCAATTCTGGTTCTGCACAGTTTATTAGTTCCCCTCCTCAAACGCTCAGTAAACCTGGTAATTAACAGGTGAGAACCAGGTGTGACTGAGCAGGGAGATCACCAGTCAGTGCTAGACACCGGCCCACCCTTCGGTTAAAGGAAAATCCCCTTTTTCTTTTTTTGTTCAAAATTTCTGCAAAGTCAGTTTTTTTTTCAGATATGAACAAAATATGTGTGTGTGGCCCTTCTGTCCAGGGTGAACCCTGCCCTGTGTTAATAGTTACCCTGCGCTGGTAAAACATTCATTCAGATTTCTGATCTTTTGAGAATTAATGGACTCGGTGACAAAAGTGGGGTCTCAGGTGTTTTTGTTTGTTTTTTGTTTGTTTGTTTTTCTTTTCTATAGGTGTTCAGTCACCAATCTCCCAATTTGTGTAAGTGTTAGGTTGATGGGTATGAAGAAAAGCTATAACAAATTGAGTACAATGATACTATACTGGGTGCATTGTTTTGAAAGCGAAACCAGGAACAGATGGTATAAGTAAGACGGTGGAATAACATACTGACTACATGTTCCTGTGTGTATACAGTTAACCCAGCTGTTAAAGTTTTCATGGTGTACTTGGTTTATGACACATGCTGTAGTTCAGCAGACAATGTACATCATATGCTCAAATGATTGATCTATCATCATATCAACAGCGTTTTATATTGTCCACTACTAGATATCAGTTTCTTATAATGACAAGGTCCACAAAAATGACAATTGCTTTCTTTATATTATTTGCTGCTTTTAAAAAACCCTGATTGCATCTCTGAGGCATAATAACCAAAGGGGTGTACACACACACACAAACACATCGTTTATGCGCATTGTTTTGAGATGTGATTTCTGCTTTAGTGGAGTCACTGTCTGAGCTTCAGCCCAGTCAAAAAATCAGCTTCTTTCCTTACGACTGGTATCAGTTGTTTTTCTGTGTGAATAAATTGTGGTTAAGTCTCTCACAGGTGACAAAACCCACCTAGATGTTCTGTGACACAACTTTGGTGTTAACCAATGTGAGATGATCTCATTGCCTGTACAGTATTAGACTAAGTAGTAAATGACTCCACACAACACACCCATAAATCCCCCCCACCCCCCACTTCACCCTAGAGACTGCTGAGTAGGCATCAGGTTAAATGGAGTCCATTGTCTCCCTCTCTCTCTCTCCCCCTCTTGCTTAATGCATTTCACAAGTCCCCACATTTGCAATGAAACTGTGTTTAGATTAAATATTGCCCCCTAGTGGAACACACATTAATCTTCCACTTGCAGTATTGAGAGCTTACTAATAGTAATAGTCCACTTCATTACTGAAGTACAGTTTTCTGAACTCATGATTTCTCACTTCCTAATATTGGTTTTGCATAGTCATCAATTGTTTAAATTTTTTTGCCTAGTTGCTCATATAAATGTGTCTTATAACTTTTGTGATTGTGCTTAGGAGCAGATCCATGTGCCCATCTACCACCCCACTCCGAGTCAGGCAAGGCTGGCAACACAGCTGACTGAGGAAGAGCAGGTTCGCATTGCCCAGAGAATCGGCCTCATCCAGCACCTGCCCAAAGGGGTGTTCGACCCTGGCAGTGACGACACAGAGAAGAAGATACGGGAGTGAGTATCATATTTCTATTTTGCCTAAATGTATTATTTAAACTACAATAATTTGAATATGGTGAAAAAGTTTAATATTTCTTGACATTCTTTTAAAATAAAATCTATATATTATATAGATTCATTACACAGAGTGAAATGTGTCAAGCCTTTATTTTTTGGAATTTTGATGATTAAGGCTTACAGATAATACTAAAAAATCACTGCCTCAAAAATTTGAAAATCACATAAGATCAATTTTAAAACAGCTTCTCAAAGTATCTTTATTCCTATGCACTCAATTCTAGGTTGTTCCTCCTTTTGCATGAATTACTGCATCAATGTGACGTGGCATGGAGGAGATCAACCTGTGGCACTGCAGAGGTGTAATGGAAGCCCAGGTTACTTTGATCTCAGCCTTCAGGTCGTCTGCATTGTTGGGTCTGGTGTCTCTCATCTTCCTCTTGACAATACTCCATAGA
>JBBIGC010017479.1:0-12862 GCA_037576955.1 Lepidarchus adonis | reverse complement strand
TTTTGCAGGAAGAATGAGAGAAAATCCCAAGTACAAGAACTGAAAGACTTTTAGCTCTAAAAAGCGTTTGAAGCTGTTTTTAATTACCCAGCTCTACAGGAGCTCCTTCAAATGTGTCCGCCAGAGGCGACTTGTCCAGTTGTGCAAGACTGGAGAGACTCAAAGCTGAAACTGAAACTCTGCTAGCAGTGGGGAGTCCAGAGTAGAAGGCATTTTAACAAACAAAATATCAGACTGAACTAACAGAACAAGGTAAATACATACCTGTGAACATAGAAAGCAATAAACCATGGTGACCATACATGATTAACCATGAACTTGGGAAGTAGCACAGCCTGCTGGTGTGTTAGCATTAAAAAGACACAAGCCGACAAACCCTGTTTCCTTCATTAGAGAGTTTATCGAATATTCAGGTTACACTGTTTTGAGACAATGAGCAGGTGAGCTGGTAACAGGTAAGGGGATCAAGTTTGGGTATAAAAGTTGTATCCTCGACTTACGATGGGGTTTTGTTCCTCAATATGTGTTGTAAACCGAATTTTGACAAAGTTGAAACCCCTTAAATAAGCGTCTACTGTGTTTTATACTGGGGCTATTCCTCTGTCAGTCCACCAGGGGGAGACATTCCCCATACCTGAGGCTCTGTATTGCATTTTTATAACATTTTATTGAAGTTACTTTCACTTTTCATGCCATTAAAAAACCACCAAAACACAGGGTTTGGGGCAGCGTCCTACGTAAAAAAAAAATTACGTTGAGAACCCCATGTTCTGTATTTCGACAATGGGGCAATTATATAAAAAAAAATATAATAAAATAAAATAGGATGCTGTGTAAAATGCTAATTAAAACAGAATGCAATCCAGCAAATCCAGAAAGCTGTTAAAAGAAAGGTGGATGCTACACTGTGGTAAACCTTGCCCTGTCCCGACTGGTACATTTACACAGTGAACATTAAATATGTTTTCTCTGATCTAAAAAAACATGGTGTTATGAGATTTGCAAATTGTTGCGTTGTGTTTTTTGGGTTATTTTGGTGTCTTTAGCATAAATAATATCTGTGCACTTGTCATTGTTCTGGAAAACAAGAAGTTTACAGGGGTCCAAGAATAATTACAAAAATTTGACATTTGACTAAACAAGAATACTGAGGACTTTTAACATAGAATACCACCAAGAGACTCGGCTGTCGGATCAGTCATTTCATTATAATGCTGAGTGCTATTAGCATCACTCCTAACGAAGTGGATTTACCAGTGCTGGAGTCTGGAGAGCGAGAGATGAACCTGTGAGTTGATGTGTGGAATACAGCCAGAGCGATGCCACTAATGACTATAGCAGTAGTGGGTTTGGCTAATGATGATGCCATGCAATGCTGCCTAATGACCAAGGAGGTCACCTCCACCCTCATGAAAGGGGAACTGGCTTGCACTTGCATGAAATTAGCTTTCTCCACTAATGATCGAGGACGTGTTTGGATTACCCAGCATTGAGGAGAAAGCAGCAGGTCCATCACGGGGGGAACGAGCCCAAAACACAAAGAACTCATTTGCATGGGCTCAGCGCGTAGCCTGGCCTGGAAAAGAAGAGCGGGCAGCTGACGTCACGGAGCTTCATCTGGATAAACGTGTTCAAAGTCGACACAAACATGACCTAGTTCAGCTCCATCTCTGAGCACTTAGGGCAAAACCCCCAGAGGGACTTGGCCGGTTGGCCTGGGCCAGAGCGAGCTTGACCCTGCGGGCTTTGAGTCGTGCTAAGCGAGACAGCTTTGATTACATGTGTTTATTCAGAAGGGATGAGCGGCAGTAAAGCTTATTCTCCCCGTGAAAAGCGCGTCAGAGTCAGAAAGGCGACAACAGCTCGCCGATGCCAACCGCCGCTCCGTATCTCGCCTTTAAAAGCTGGCAGCAGACCAGGCCTGCATTTGCTGTTGGTTTGTGGGGGTTTCAGGTTCCCTTTGTCCTCTTTTGTTATCGTCCATCAGCTCTGACCTCGAGGTCGGGCTCCAGCTCAGCAGCCACTTTTTGGTCAGTGTGGAGGTGGGTTGCCATTATGATGACTGTAATTTCAACCAACGAGGCCATGCCGACGGTCAGCCCTCGTACGTCCACTCTCCAGCTCAATTAAAGCTCCTTTTAGAGCTCGGGCCACATTCCTGAGTGCAGCCTGTGTGGGATGAAGAGTTTTGTTCTTTGATTTGGTTTTGTTTCAAGTTCTTCATGGAGACTTCAGACCTTCTCACCTCTAAATTAAAATCACATCACTTTCAAGTGAAATGTATTCCAGTAGCACTTTTTGTCACAAAGCAGCCGAGTCTAAACTCCTAACGAGCAATGGAGGCAAAGCTGGGGGAGGAACCCTTGGACATGACTCAAAAGTGTCTAATCGATATTGGACAGCAATATTAAACACCTCTGTTTTTAGAGGTGGAGTCAGATAAGAGTGTATGACTTGTGTATCCAGCATATGTATATGAAGTATATGGAGAACATGGAAATAACCCATGATAGGCCCCAATGATGGATGATCCGGTTAAACGTATTTCAGCTCCTAATGTACAGAAGCGCCTCTATGACAGTCAATCAAATAGATTAGCCTATTAATTTATTCATTTCAGGATGCGGGGAAGCTGGAGCCAATCCCAGCTGACTATAGGTCGAGGTGGGATGCACCCTGGACAGGAGGCCAACCCATTGCATGGCAACTCAGAGACAGAGTAGAGTAGATCTACCCAGGACCTTCTTACTATGATGTGACAACGCTAAACACGGTCTCTGGAAATAAATAACCTCCAATAAATGTTTTAGAATAAGTACATATAGTGTAGTGCAGCGGTCCCAAACCTTTTTCGCGCCACGGACCAGTTTAATGTCGGACAGTATTTTCACGGACCGGCCTTTAAGGTGTCGCAGATAAATAAAACAAAATAAAATGATAAGACCAACACAAAAAATGTGGTATTTTGTAAATATAATAATAAAGGTGAATCCACTGTGTCATTATGTAACTTTATTAGCAGCATTCTCTTAAAATGCGCTAACATTGGGAGTAAAATCCTCCTCTCTGCCCCGTAACGCTCTCTGGTTGCTATGGTAACGCATAAACATGTGTCAGGAGTGAGTCATAGACAGAAGTAACGGAGAAACGTTTTTCAAAATAAAAGTCTGTTCAGACTCAGATAATAAATAAAAAGGAAACAATGTAAGTTATTTATTCTTTCTGTGCGGCCCGGTACCGGTCAGCAGCCCGGGGGTTAAGGACCACTGGTGTAGTGTCCTGCATTAACTTATAGTACTGCACACAAATGAATATGCAAATTATCTTATTTTGTAGTTAAAGTCAAAATACTGTTGATCATATGCGTTAGCCTTTGCGTTGCTATATACAACTCCTTAATTAGCATAATATGTTTGCTATTATCACTGTTAATGTTAATGAACATAATTTCCTAATTGTATAATTACATATATTAATAAACAGTCAGTTCTGGACCTGAGCCAGATGGTAGATCAGCAGGTCTTGTGGCGTTTGCACTAGTTAGTACCTACCAAACGTGATCCAAGGAAGGATGACCAGTGACTCGGTCACAGGGACAAGGGCATCTGAGGCTTAAATTCCTTAAAGAGGAGGTGATTGATTTTGAGGTTTATTTTAAAAGTTTATTAACCAGGAAGTGGTTCCACAACATATAAATAATCTCAGTTATATAGGCTTTACTGGATAAAATGCATTCTGCCCACAGAGAATCAGTCAAAGCTATTAATGCTTCCGGAATCTGATCTAACAGAGTCTGTTCCTGTATATGACCGGATGTCAGGATTGGATTTTTAAAGATTTAATTACCAAGATGGATCAAAGAGGGGAAAGGTTACAGCAGGGCACTGTAATGACCAGGGTTGAGTCCAGAGCAGTAATCTGAAAATTTGATCAAATATAGTCATTTGATGACAATAACTGATTGAAGAAATGTTTTTGTGGTAGAGGCCCAGGTGCTCTCTGTATGATACAATAATCCAATATTGATTAGATCTGTGCCTGATTAAACAATGTATGGCCTTGTTTTTCAGAGCATTAGATTACAGTTCTGTAGATAACATGACGTATCAAATATAATGTTGAAACCACCACAAATAAAAAGATCTGTGATATAAATGTTACATTCTACGTGGCTACAGAATGTTTTCAGATCTGCAACATCGTCCATCGATCTGGGCTCTATGGCAGAATGGCAAGACGGAAGCTTCTCCTCAGTGCAAATAACATGAAGAAGCACCTGAAGGACTCAGACTGTGAGGAACTGAGGATCTGTGGTCTGATGAAACCAACATTGAAGTGTTTGGCCTCAGTTCTAAACGTTATGTCTGAAGGAAACTGGTGGAGACTGTAGTTATGGTTGTTCCATCTCCACACAGGATCTCAGTCAGAGCAACCGTAGGGACGGGTTAATGGGCGTGAAATGTTTTCTTCTTCCTAAAGGGGGCGTAACAGAAAATAATTGAGAAGCACTGTTGTACAGTAGCATCAGCATAGAATAACAAAACGTAAAGTAAGTGGGTCTGAAGTCACTGTATATTGTTATGGTCTAGAACAGTGCTCCCCAAACTTTTTTGAGTCATGGACCAGTTTAATATCAGACAATATTTTCGCGGACCAGCATTTCAGAATCAGAATCAGAATCAGAAAAACTTTATTGTCCCTAAGAAAATTGCTTACGTAGCAACTGCAACATAGAGACAGTGACAAAAAACAAACATACAAAGGTAATAAATATAAAAGTACTAAAGATACAAGGTAAAAATGACAAAAGTCATAAAAAGTACAATGGTAACACAAAACTAAAAACTGTGATTTTAAATTAAAAGTAAAATAAGATTATTTATTATTATTATTTATTATTATAATAACTTTATTAGCAGCGTCTTTCTGAAAAGCGCTAACAACGATCAGAGTAACGTCCTCCTCTGCCCCTCACGCGCTCTGGTCGTTTTCAGTGCTGTTGTAGTGATCTCAGGGTTTTCTGCCATGACTTTCATCCAGAATACCGACAAAGTTGAGTCTCTAACACACTTAGATGCTACGGACTGAGATCGTTTTTTTTTTTTTTAAAGTTGTATTTTTTGTACGGCCCGGTAAGAAATGCTCCATGGCCCGGTAGTGATCTGCGGCCCGGTGGTTGAGGACCACTGGCCTAGATGCCAAAGTGCTAACATTTTTCACATGTTAGCAAGCGAAGTTGTGAGAGTAACTGTTGCTCATTGTGGGTTATTGGTTCGTAATATCTACAATTTCTATTTGTATACATCACACTTAAAAAATGATAAAAAATCATTCTTGAATTTGCTTGTTTCTTTGTAAAGTTCGTTTTTTCATTCAAATCTTCAAAGTAACTTGTGGAAGGAGACTAGCAGCTTGCAAGCTACATAAACGCTGCAATTACTGTTCACTTGCTTTTTGAAAAGTCATTTAATAATCTTCCTTATGAGGAGAAACAGCAGGACCGTCCAGCGTCCAAGATTGATTTGGTGCATAAATCAGGGAAAAATAGCAGATCTTTTCAGCTCTGCTGGTCTGACAAGTTAAACTGACACTGGAAGAGCTGTGGAAAAAAATATACTGTTGTCCTCTTCATAAAACCTCAGAATTCATGTACAAATAATATAACAAATTTTATGATGCAGAACTAAAATGAGCTTCCCGTGTTTGAAGGACGAGCACTGGTGAAAACACACCATCACACACCATAACAAAATGTGACCTTTAACCTGTAGTGAGACAGTACTTTGCTCAAGGGTTCCTCAGTGGTGCCTGGTCAACCTAAATCCCTGGGATAACAAGGGCCACAGTCCTGATCACCATGGGTACTGTCTGTAGCTGCGGCTGTACCGCAGTATCCACTATATATATGTATATATATATATATATATATATAAACGTGCAATAGAAAACAATACACAGAGCTGACATCAACCTGGAAACACTATAAAACCCACAGAAGTACCAGTGATGAGAAAGGCCTGTGAACTTGTGTGATATTAATGCAAAATGTTTTTCCTCCCTCACAGGAATATGTTTCCAGCCAATCTGGTTCAAGCCACGTTTCAGCAGGTAAGACCTTCGGCTGAAAACTAAAGTTATTACTGCAAGTAGATATTCACGTAGAACATCACTTAGTGTTAAGAGAGACCTTGAAGCAGCTCCAAGGCTGTCAAAACATACTTCAAAGAAGCTCATTTTGGAAGCCTTGCACTCATGTAGGTCTTCATTTATACTCACACCCCTTCTTCATCCAGCATCGACCTTCAGAAATGCGTAAAAACACATGAACAGCTTGTTTTTTAGACAGTTTATCCTAAATCGTATCATAGTCCAATCAGTATCCTTCTCTTAGATGTTTGGGTGCTTTCTATGTGGAGTGTACAAGCTCTCCCCATGTTTGTGTGAGTTTCCTCCGGGTTCTCCGGTTTCCTCCCACTTTTTAGAGGTTTGTTTAGGTTGACTGGCATCTTTACCCATAGGTATGAGTAAGTGTGAATGGTTGTATCTCCATGTTGTCCTGAGATGTGTTCAGGATGAACCTTTCCTTTGGCCCATAGTCAGTTGGGATCGGCTCCAGCTTCCGAAATGGACAAGCGGATTGGAAAATAAATGTTTTTTATAGTCTAAATTCCAGCGCTGTGTAAATTCCTAGTCATATGATGGTGGAACTTAATAATGGTGGAAGAATTCAGTTGAGTTGATGTAAAATCTTCGCTCTGGATGAGTCATGTTCTACATTCGCTGAATCGTTTTCTTTCCCGATGGCCTGACTGTAGTTGAATAATTGGGACATGAGATTTGATCTTTTCCCAAGAAGTCGTTCATTTGTTACAGTCAGTATGTTCTTCCCTGTTCCTCAGTATCGCACCAACAGCGTCCCCATCATGAAGACGCCCAAGACGACAGTCAGCAGTCTGACGGAGACGACCACTCGCCGGCCCCTCATCTACGACGTGCAGGACGATAATGGCTCTGACGTCCAAAACTTCCAGCTGGACCTGACGCCCCCACCGGACGTGGTGTTCCGCACACTGCCTGGAACCAGCGAGGGCATGAACGTCCTGGGCATCGTCATCTTCTCTGCTACCATGGGTTGGTCTCACACATACAATTGACTCTACCAGGAAGAGAAAAACAGTTTTCTTTATTACGGCAGTAATTATTAGAAGAACTGTAGCAGAGTAGGACTAAAATCAGTCTTTTTTTCAGGTATTATGCTCGGCAGGATGGGGCCTAACGGCAGCGCCTTGGTCAACTTCTGTCAGAGCCTGAATGAGGCCGTGCTGAAAATAGTGGCCATCGTTATCTGGTGAGTCTTCAATCCACAACAGTGGAGATGCAATCATAACTATAACCATGGCAAGTGATCTCAAACCACCTGTTCACAGTCTGGTTCAATGAAATCTGGCCTCTAAATGATCCAGTGTCTTCTGACCTCTCATCTCCTTAAGTTCTAAGCCTGGGATCATCAGACAGTAGCCTGTGAGCAAGAAATCTAACTTACCCAATCTCTAGAACCTTTATTAAGTGTGCAGTCTATAAAAATTGATATCAACACCTGGGGAAGTTTATAGGGCCTATACAATGGAGGAAACAACTATTTGACCCCTATTATTATTTGACAATCTTGTTCTGACATCCTTAGACAGCTCTATGGTCTTGCCCATGGTTAGTCGAGTCTTGCATTTGTCAAGTTAGAATTAGGAGCAAGAGCCAGAAGTCTTAATGATTGGTAGGGAATCAAATACTTATTTCACTCAATGAAATGCAAATCAATTCATATATTTTACATGTGATTTTCTGGATTTTCTTTTTTAAGATTCTATCGCTCACTGTTAAAATAAAAATTTCTTTGTCAGTGGGAAAACTTACAAACTTTTCCACTTTATATATATACAATCAGCTATATATAGTTCACACCCATTGGTCTGGGCCCTAAATGTGGCAAACTATCAAAACAGATCACGGGGGTCATGATTATGACGCTGGTGCTCTATTTTCTGAGGTGTTTGTCTGTCAGATATGGTAGTAGAATGTAGTTGAATATCTCCTGACTCATGTTCCTGTATGACGCTAACATGTTCCTGCCTGTTAATAAAACCTCTGCAGCATCACTACATGCATGAGTTAATCAGGCTTGTGGTAATAATATGAAAGCAGCCGCGACAGCAGTAGAAGCAGTAGCTTTAGCAGCAGCAGTACTGAACTATAAAATTTGCACAACTTAGCGCGCAGACACAAGTTTGGCAAACTATAGATAGAGAACTGCATACACCAGACATGTTGTTGTGGCAACGGTGAGAGGTGAGGTTGGTGGCTTAACACAGTAAATAACACGTTCTGCTGCCTTTCATGGCGAGAGGCGAGGATGGCGAGATAATGGTGGTGAACTAAAGGGGTTGACTGTATAGGGGTTAATAGGCACTGTCTTATATAGCAGCAACTGTTTGAAGTCACATATGTCTTACTTTTTACCATTTTCCTGCTTAAATGCACATTTTCCTGTGCCTTTCTTGCCCTCAATGCTTCTCATTTGACAAAAAAATGTATTGTGTGATGAGTGCGATGGCCATCATGTTTGTATTGTTGCAGGTATTTCCCTTTTGGAATCGTGTTCCTGGTTGCGGGAAAGATCTTGGAGATGAGTGATCCGTCAGACATGGGGAAGAAGCTAGGCTTTTATGCTATCACTGTGGTGATGGGCCTCATCCTCCACGGCCTCTTCATCCTGCCTAGCATGTACTTCTTCATCACCAAGAAGAGCCCCATCGTCTACATTAGAGGAATCCTACAGGCCCTGCTTATCTCCCTGGCAACCTCCTCCAGGTACCACCCCTACATCCACACTCCCTGCACAAGTTTTGACATTCTGCTGTCAAAAAATGTGTTTGAGATGAATGTGCAGATTATTATTATTGTTGTTGTTGTTGTTAACAACATTATTATTGCTATTTTTGTCATTATTATAATTATTTTTGTTGCCATCATCACTTTTTTTCACATAGATTATCTACCACATGGATTAGCCGTTACTAGCCAGTGTGAGTGACCATAGTTGACAAGGGAGTTAGTGTTCTCCTCCAAGTGTGTTGAGGTGTCCAATGACGCTGTGTTCGCAACAAAGCATAAAGTTGCACCTGATGTTCTGGAGAAGCAGAGAGAACTAGCCAGAGGAATTGGGCCTAAACTGGGGAATTAATTGGCTTTACAGAAGAAAAAATGAAATAATTAGGTAAAACGCCCTGATGAGGGCAGAGCTACGTTTGCCCTGTAATGATATTGACTGGCTTAGTGATCTGTAGCTGAGCTGGATTTGTGTTTATGCAGTTAATTTCACTCTGAATAAAATATGCAGTACATGGCTACGCAGGGGTGGAGGTGAAGGTCAGAATTAAAATACTGGAGTGACCATTGACCTTTGAAAAGAAATGGATTAGGGAGAACTTGAAAGGTCACTTCATATGTCATGAACAGAACCCAAGAGGGCACGGTTGTGTGGGTGTGGACTGAACTTTTGATTAAGAGTTGAACATTACACTGAACACATAGCACAGTTTTTCCACACATTTCCTCATAATGATCTGATCATACCTTAAAGAGGAAGGAAAGAAGTGACAGAAGTAAAGGGTTGGTAGCTATCTGGCTTTCTGGCTGGCTGGCTAGATGAGTGGATATATGAATGGATGGATGGTACTATGGAAGGATGGACCGATGAATGGGTAGATGGATAGCTGGATGAGTGGACGGATAAGTTGATAAATTAACGGATAGGTGGATGAGTAGATGAATGGATGGATGGATAGCTAGAGTGTATGGGTGAATGGATGGAGAGATGAATGGATGAATGTCACTAAATGGATGGATGGCTAGATGGAGGGGTGGCTAGAGTGGATGGATGGATGGATGGATGGATGGATGGATGGATGGATGGATGGATGGATGGATGAATGGATGGAGGGATGAATGGATGGATGGATGAATGGATGGAGGGATGAATGGATGGATGGCACTGAATGAATGGATGATGGAGGGATGGATGGATGGATAGATAGATGGATGGATGGATGGGTGGATGGATGGATGGATGGATGGACAAACTGGATGGATGAATGGATGGATGGCAGCAAATGGATGGATGGATGGGACTGGATGGACGGATGGATATATGGATAGATACATGGATGGATGCTAGAGTGGATGGATGAATGGATGGATGGATGGATGGATAGATGGATGGGTGGCTAGACTGGATGGATGAATGGCACTGAATGGATGGATGGATGGTTGATGGATGGATGGATGGGTGGATGGACGGATGGATGAATGGATGGACCAAAAATGCACATAATGTAAAATGGCGGTCATTGAAGTGTGAAGAAATTTAAGGGTTTAACTTTTTTTTTCTGCCCTCTAGCTCTGCCACACTGCCTATCACCTTTAAGTGCCTGCTGGAGAACAATCACATCGACCGGCGTATCATCCGCTTCGTACTGCCCGTGGGTGCCACCATCAACATGGACGGAACAGCGCTGTACGAGGCAGTGGCGGCCATTTTTATTGCTCAAGTAAACAACTATGAGCTGGACTTTGGCCAGATCATCACCATCAGGTAAAGACTGTGCCGTTATCAGTATTTATCCCTTACTGTTGTCTTTGATATACCACGTAAATGTAAATACAATATTCATAAGTATTACTTTGGATTCAATCACTTTTGACCATTTGTGTTTGTTGCAATGTCTAAAAACACAAGGCAAACGTGTAATGGGGCACTAGTTTTGCATGTGACACATTGTCTAAATGATTGTTAAAGGTGGAGGAGAGGGAAAACATATCTTATATCCTCAACTAAAATAAAAAACTGAAATAAAATCGTAGCAGCCCACCAGTACACTATGATCTGCTGCCCCTCTTGTAACCAGATCCTCCATTGTTGGGTCCTCCTACTCACCTATTGCAGACTAGTTCACCACCATGAACCAGCTCCATATCCCTTATGTGTTTCATACGCTGGAGATGTTGCTCCAAGCTATAGTCTCTTATCTGACTGGTTTCTGGTTCTTGACTCTGTTGCCCTCAACTTGTTCATTTGTGGCCTGGACTCTTCGTGATGTCAAAAATGCCGTTGAAAAACAATTGGTTTGACTTGTGCTCTGCTGCAACTTGGTCCAAAATCTGATGGTGGTGAGGTGGAACCGGAGCGAGAGCAGGAAAACTGACAACAATAATCCCCTGATAAGAACGTCATGTGACCGAGCGGCAAATCACCAAATCGGCTGCGATTCCCACTCGTGCAGCAATTCTCTCTTTATCTCTCTTTCCCTCTTTTTTATCCCTAATATGCTTCCGTCATAGGGCCTAGCTTTCTCATGTCTCTCTCTCCGTCTCTCTCTCTCCTCGTGTAACCCTGACCCTTCCATCCTCTTCAGATAAAGCTACGTCACACATGCACGACATTTTGACGATATACATTAAAGTAGGTGCTGTGCACAGTATCCGCAGTAAACCACGAAGGCCTACGTATACAGTATTATGGGCATGTTTCTCATTAAAAAAATACAAAAAATGTTCCACATCAGTGTAGTTTGTCATAGGCATTTCAGTGGATTTTTTTCCAGTAATAATTCACATTATTTTTTTTATCATATAAAGAGAGGGATTACATCAGGTGATGTCCATAGACTGTACACAGTCAGACATAAATATACAGCCAATGAGTGTCTACAGCACACAAAACCATTTTTGACTTTACTATAAACAAATATGTGTGACCTGTTAACCCTCTTGAACTTCTATTTAACTGATAAAATGTTTTACTGATCAGATTAATTTGTGTATATACATTGGTGTAAAAAAGGGGTTTGATTTCTTATTTTTTGTCCATGTTAGTCACACTTCATTTAATGAGATCAAGTTAAACTTATTTGGTTTAGAAGGTGTCAAGCGTTTGTGGCAGTAACCAGGTTACAAAGACAAGTGTGTCTTGCCTACAGTCAAGCATGGTGGTGGGAGTGTCAGGGTTTGGGGCTGCATGAGTACTGCCAGCACTGGGGAGCTACAGTTCATTGAGGGAACCATGAATGTCAACATGCACTGTGACACTGAAGCATTATCCCCTCCCTTTGTAAACTGGACCACAGGGCAGTATCCCAACATGATAACGACCCTAAACACACATCCAAGACGACCACTGCCTCACTACAGAAACTGAGGTAACTCAGGGCAAGGTCTCTAACATCTACCAGCTCATGGAGCAGTGGAAGAGCAACTCACCAGTGGCAACCTGTGGAGCTCTAATGAACTCCATACCCAAGAGAGTTAAGGCAGTGATGGCCACACAACATATTGACACTTTAGGCACAATGTGGATATTTTCATTTAGGGGTGTACTCACTTTTGTTGCCAGCGGTTTAGATGTTAATGGCTGTGTGTTATTTTGAGGGAACAGCAAATTTACACTGTTATACAAACTGTACACTGACTACATTGTATCAAACTGTCATATCTTCAGTGTTGCCCCATGAGAACATCACAGCGGTGGCCACAGAACCCAGGACCTGACCCTCGCTTAAAGGCCTTCACTCCCATTGGTCCATTTCTGCACCACATGTTTATCTGAGCGGTTACTGAGGCCGAAAGCCGGGTCTTTTTTTCTATTGCTAGATGCCTATTTGCCTGATTAATAATGTTTTCTGTCCGACACGGGGCTTTACATCTGCTGAACAGCAGCTGGACAGTGAAAGCAGCTCTTCCTACACACACACACACACACACACACACACACACACACACACACACACACACACACACACACACACACACA